>JAGWEN010000120.1:0-257971 GCA_018703685.1 Orius laevigatus
GGGATGTGGGGTAGCGTCGATGATGATAGTGTTGGTGGAGGGAGGGAAGAAGAGGTGACGGTTGATGTGGCGGACAGGGTGAGGGAAGCGATGGGAAGGTTGGGGATGGTCGGGGGATGGACGGTTGAGGAGTGATAGGGATGTGGGGGAGCGTCGATGATGGTAGTGTTGGTGGAGGGAGGGAAGAAGAGGTGACGTGTGATGTGGCGGAGAGGGTGAGGGAAGCGATGGGAAGGTTGGGGATGGTCGGGGGGGATGGACGGTTGAGGAGTGATGGGGATGTGGGGGAGCGTCGATGATAGTAGTGTTGGTGGAGGGAGGGAAGAAGAGGTGACGGGTGATGTGGCGGAGAGGGTGAGGGAAGCGATGGGAAGGTTGGGGATGGTCGGGGGGGATGGACGGTTGAGGAGTGATGGGGATGTGGGGGAGCGTCGATGAGAGTAGTGTTGGGGAGGAGGGAGAGAAGAGGTGCAGGGTGAAGTGGCGGAGAGGGTGAGGGAAGCGATGGGAAGGTTGGGGATGTGTCGGGGAGGATGGACGGTTGAGGAGTGATGGGATGTGTAGCGCGATGATGGTAGTGTTGGTGGAGTGGAGGGAAGAAGAGTGACGGGGATGTAGCGGAGAGGTGAGGGAAGCGATGGGAAGGTTGGGGCATGGACGGTGAGGAGTGATGGGGATGTGGGGAGAGGTCGATGAAGGTAGTGGTGGTCTAGGGGACGGGTGATGGGTGGGGCGAGGGTGAGGGAAGCGATGGGAAGTTTGGGGATGGTCGGGGGGATGGACGGTTGAGGAGTGATAGGGAATGTGGGGGAGCGTCGATGATGGTAGTGTTGGTGGAGGGAGGGAAGAAGAGGTGACGGGTGATGTGGCGGAGATGGTGAGGGAAGCGATGGGAAGGTTGGGGATGGACGGTCGAGGAGTGATGGGGATGTGGGAGAGCGTCGATGATGGTAGTGTTGGTGGAGGGAGGGAAGAAGAGGTGACGGGTGATATGGCGGAGAGGGTGAGGGAAGCGATGGGAAGGTTGGTGATGTTCGGGAGGGATGGACGGTTTTGGAGTGGTGGGGGTGTATGGGAGCGTCGAGGATGGTAGTAGTCGGGGGATTCCGTCAAGAAAAACTAAAACAAGTTTTTTATCTTAACTACAGAGCTAGAATGGTTATTTTTAACCTGTCTCCAAGAGGTCCTTTATGTATTCTTCTCATGTTCACAGTTGGAATGACGATGACCCTCAATCCGAACGGTGTCGGCGTAAAAGCGGAATCTTTGAAACCCGAAGCTGGATCGTCTGGAGGACCAGCCTAGCCCAAGTTTCGACCACCACCCACCCTCAACAAATTCCAAATGCTCTACCGCACCAATCTCGCTCAGGAACTTTTGCTGCGCAACATCTTCCCATTCGTTGTACAATAATATTGATGTTCGGGTACTATAAAATCCCAAATTTTTCTATATATCTTACTTTCGCTAAGAGCATTTTATTTAAACTTTTCTTTACATATCCAATCTTTAACAATATCAAAGAAAATAAAATGTAACAGGGTTTTTTAAATAAATGCTCTTAGCCTGGATCTTACAAGGGGCAGAATAGAGGCAAAATTTCACTTTTTTTACACACTCGTGATAGCTAGTGATAGGGAAAAGACCAAAACCCTGTAGAGTAGGCTGGTTTATGAGGGTAAGATCCAAAAAAAAATATTTAAAAAAATATATTTAAACAAAAAATTAATAAACTTTACCTAATAGGTTTTAGACTTTCTTCTAATGACCAGTGAAACTATGTTCTAAACACGTAAACAATTTATAATAAAATATTATACTTATTGTTAGTATGCACATGTACATTCGTGCACGTTAGAAAAAAGCGGTTTCCTTAAGTGCACCCTAAACCCTCCTTTAGAATATTTTAAAAAAAGCCATAAAGCACAATTTTAATTTTAATTGACGGGATTAAAGGACGTTATTAATGAGCATTAAATTTTTTAAATTGTTTTTTCTATATGAAAGAAAAGAGGTCCAAATTATTCTCTTGGTTGAAATAGAGGGTAATTTTTTCTTTTTCTAAAAACGGGTAACGTAGGCACGAATGCCTTTTTTAAAGTCTTTCTTTCACCTTCTTTTGTATAAAATGGCTTTGAAATGCCTTATCGATGTGTTTGTAGTTCATTTTTAATAAAAAAAACAAGGATGGCACATTTATACAATAACGTCGTACAATAAAGTGTGGTGTAATCGGTAGTTTTCTTATATGGGACATACACTCTTCAAAACGCTTTTTATTTTATGCAGGGTGATCCACGTGGGAAAGGTCCGAAAGTGGGGTAATTTGATGATTTTTCGATTGTCTCAAAAATAAATTGTTAATAAAAATAGTATAAAGAAACAGACACAAAACACTACCCTGAGGTACTCCAGGCTATAAATAGTTGACATGTTAACCCCTTAGGTTTTTTCAGCTTCTTTTGGACTGATAAGCTTAATTTACACTAACATTAATTTAAGAAAATTCCTTGAAAATTCCAAATAGGTTCTCAGGAAGCTGAGAAAACGAGTTTGGTTTGTTCCAGACTCAGATTTTGACCTCCCAACCCAGCTATGAAACCTGAAATTACATAAGAGTCTATAAAATAAAAAATTAAACATAAATTGTACAAAGAAATGGACCCAAAACGCTACTCTGAGGAACTCCAGGCCATAATAGTTTAAATTTTGTCCCCTTACTTTTTCAGTTTTCTTTGGACCTTTTCATGTTTGTTTTTTAGTTTACCCTAGTAGGAATCTTAGAAAAACCTTCTCTAAATTACCTCACTTTCGAGCCTTTTCTTGATCGTATATCATTCTATAAAAATTTTTCTATCCAGATTCACAACGGTTTTTGTCAAAACATATCAAAATTATGTTCTATCTAAAAAAACAAACGTTTTAAAAAATATATTTTCTCAATATTTTAATAGAAATTTTCCTATTCGCTAAAAGTGTTGATTAATAACTTCCTTTTGGATTTCGATGTGTATTTAGGGAATTAAAACAAACTAAAAGAAATGCTGTCATACCTTTAGTAGCTTTTTTATTGGTCATTTTATGATGTAAAAGAAAATTTATTTTCTTACAAATTCATCTTTTTCATATATAAAAAAAATGTCGGGTAGTTTTGGGCTTGATAGAAATGTTTATTTATCTGAAGGTAAAACAAAAAGTGGACCTAAAATTCGAAAAATCCAAAGTGCTTTCTGTAATGGCGACTTTTGTTGGAAAAAGTAGACAAATGGAAGGCCTCTGCTTTGTTTTATGATGAATTCATTCTTTAAAATAGTATTCACGAATTTTTTTTCTTGTTGAACGAATGTTTGCCTTTAATGTTGGAATGTTAAAGTGGAATAATGAAATATATATATTTATTTTGTTGTAATAATTTTTATTTTTATGAAAACTTTTTAAAAAAATGTAATATTTTATAAAAAAATTAGAAAAAGGTTGTCTCAAAGACGAAATTTTTTTACTAAAATTCACTTCTTTTTTTTTTTTTTTCTTTGTTGATTTTCTTGCTAGAATTGTTGAAAGATTATTTTAAAACGCCATTTTTAAAAAATGCATATACACGTTATTACCGAGTTGTTACTGTACAATAATTAAATGCAATTCTTAATAATAGTTTTGAATTTTTTTTAACTTCCTTGAAAAGAATTGTATAACCTACCGATTTTGGAGTGGTGTGGTAGGGGAGGTTATTAGGTAAGGGTGGGAAGTTGAGGGATGTAGAGGAAAGTTGGGGAAGTGATGGGAGGATTATACCACCATAGGAAGCTTCTTGTTTTGCGAGTGCATGGACATCCTTTTAATAAAAAAAATTTTTGTTTTAATCTCTAAACTTTATTATCCGAGTTCGAAACTTGAATAATGGTCAAAAAGTTTTTTGGTATAAAATAAAAATTATTTTTAAACTTTTTTTTTTATTATGATAATTTGTATTTTTTTTATTTGTTTACACTCTTGTGCCAGCGTGCTGGAATCTTTTTTATAAGAAGACTCTATTCTTTCCTTTTTCTCTTCCTATTCTGGCTTCTCCGCTTTTCTTCGGGAAAAAGCTGTAAGATTACAAAGAGATTTAAGAGGTGAGATTAAGGGAGGAAGTTTGAAATGCAAAATGAATGCTCCGTTGGTAAAACCGAGGGAAAATATCGCTGTAAGAGGAATACAAAGGTAAGTAATTAAAAAGATCTGAATAGTTTATTGTATGCATAGAATAAATAAATAAATAAAATATAAACTTAAAAGAAGACTAGTAACTGGTTATGACCATAGTTTTGTGATAATTCGACTGATTTCATAAAAATATAATTTTCACTTGGATTGACCATTCTGGAATATGTGGAGGTAACCCTGTGGTTCGAGAACATTTGGAAAATCGTCGAATTTTGTCATTCGAAAATACAAAAAAGCAAAATTTCCATTTAAGTGCAAGCCTGTTGCTCGTATTTGAGGCACATTCGATATTGTCTTCGGGGCTTTCTTCCCTCGTCCCGGGTCCGAATTTACTCTGATGTTAAACGGCTTCGTGCTGCCTGGAAATGAAGAGTTGGATAAGAAGCCTTTTTCGCACGAGAAAGCGTTATATCGAGGTTTTATCGATACACTTATTTACATGCAAGGTTTGTCCTCCAATGAAGTCTTTGTTTTTTAATATAAATCGATAGGCCCAGATATATGCATAGAAAAGGTTTATGATCAGTTTTATGCTTACTTTTCTATCCGACATGGGCCATCGTTTCCCGAACAAAAAGTATTACCGCAAATGCAGTAGGATCGCACAATCCTCCATTGCCTGAAGGCTACAAAAAATGAAATGAACGAAAATTAAACGATTCCTTACTGCGATAAAGTCTTCTGTGTCGCAAGCCATGACTACTTTGTCTTCGCATTGATCTGAAGAGGGCGAGTTGAGAATGGGACCTGCACCAGAGCCTTCGTCTACAATAAAGGTTATTTTTTGTTAGATTTTGGTTCGTTTTTTACCCGCTAGGGTGAGCGGAGGTCCGATTTTGAACGAGTTGTCATCACACGGTTCATAAACAATGGAGCACATATCTGGAAAATCAATTATTATTGGACAATTAACATAAATAGATGAGGCGTAATTAAATCAACATCCTTAGGTGGAGGATGCTGGAACATATCCAAGAATAGAACACGTCACGGAAGGAACTTAACCTATGCTATGGTTACGTAGGAGGTTTGTGGAGGGGAGAACTTCGAGAAAGTTGGGATGCTCAGAACTTTTGAGCTAAGGGATATGCAGGCTGCAATTTCGCCGAAATCTTACATCTCTGTTGTTTATTAGGGATGCGTAATTGGATCAAACTTCCCCCATTCCTTTCTTCTTTCAATTATGGAAATCACTCATAAGCCATGTTTGGATCTTTGATCTTCGAAATCTCATTAAAATCGGCCGCGTTAACGCCATTATGTAACCGAGATCCTTTGTGTCGAGTCGATTGACATTTGGCCTCATTTGGCTTAACCAGGAGCGAAAAATATTTGCGGGACAATCGCCTTTTTAGCAAGCGTCTAAAAATCTTGGACGTGAAAATACGGCTTTTCTGATGTATTCATAAACAGAAGGGCGTCCCTTTCAAGTAAAAGAGAAAAGCAAACACCCTCCCTTTTTTAAAAATTCAAAGACAATAATTACAGCTGTTTGAGAAGAGTGTCCATTAGAGTTTTTCTATCTTTTTTTAGCGAATTGTTCCTGCTCCGTGACGATTTTCTTATCATTAAGGCACTTTTAGATTCAGAAAACAGTAGTAGTTGGGAAGTATAGTAGCGTACCAGTCGGTAGGATCGAACTCGTGACCTTCATAATGTGAGCCTAACGCGCTACCCTGAAGCTACCGACCCCGGATACTAAAATAGTGAGCCTCTTACCCAGTAGGACCACGAGTTCTTCGAATACAATAGGAACGATTTAAGCATTACCATAGCAACGAGCTGGTAAGCCAGGAACCTATTGCTTAGCAAATAGTTTATTGGTGCAACGAAGTCTACGATCTTGCAATTTCAGTTATGGAAACCATGTAGAAACTATTAACAGATGTATAGTAATTGATTCGTTTTTATAACATTTGTTTTGCTTTATTGAGGGATGTGGTGAGAGGAAATGGAACTCGTGAGTTAAAGGAATTCGATTCCGAAGCCGACTTGAGCATGCTCTGGAGTGGTTTTATCCGTTTTCTGTGCCATTATCGGGTAGCAAAGGTTGAATTCGAGTTGTGCGGTTTCCCGAGCCTGACAGCGATTCCGAACCGGCGGACAATCTCAAAAGCGTAAGTTCATGAAATCGTTTTCTATTGCAGTCGGCGACGTTTCCAGCATTGAGCCATAAATGAGTTCGGGAAATTTTCACCAAAACTCGACGCGCCGGGTTTAAACGGGAGAGGCGTATAAAGATGTAATCCCGCGGCGTAATAAACATTCCCGCCCACGAAATTGCCATTTTTCGACGGTCCGACCCCCCTCGTTGGAAAGCTCGTAACGTCTGAGGGCTCCCAGGAAAAAGTTGTCCGCCAAACAAAACTGTTCGCCGAAATTAAACAAGTGACCCGCATTGAGGGCGAACTGTAAATACCGTTTTGTTCAAAGGGCAATTATACTGGAAGTTCGCCTCGTTTTTAATCAAACCGATATTTCCGCCAAATCCGGCGATTTCATTGGTCAACTTGAAACGTACGCCAGTCGACGAAAAGATGCATGAATCGCGTCCATCGTAGGTCGCTATGTGCCTGATGCAAGATTTCAGTTTATGCCCCACATCTGAATCACCTCAAACGAAGCATATTTGTCAGCCATTATATTCTTATAGTCTATTTCATATTGGAAATTATGTTTGACTTTTTTCGACGACAAAGCCAAATCAAACAAGCATCCGCTATTTTGGACTTTGTAGCCAGACATAGGAAATTCGGATCCGTTATAGAAGAGCGAAAAAGACGCGACCGGATTCCATTTATAAAGGAAAGGCTTGGAAAACGTAATGCCTGATGTGTTCGTACGTTTAGTGCCTGAACCGTATTCGCCTTTGAGGATTTCACCGTTGCCGAAGATGTTTGGAAAAACGGCCACGACTGCAAGAAAAACTTCATTGTTCGCGAACTGCTTGGTGACTCCGCCAGAGAACCTTTTCAGCTCGGTCACTTGATAGGTGACCTCGTATCCGCTTCTGGATGCCTTCGGGCCCGAACTCGTATCGATATATATCGATATCGAACGAAAAAGTCCGATCGCCTGCATCTGAGCTTTCGCCTCGTGCGCCTTTTTGATGACCTCTTCGAAATTCTTCGCGCTAAACAAATCGCGGACGCAATGCTGAAGGATTTCCGCCCTCGTACGGCATACCCCGTCGAAATTCACTTTGTCCACTCTAGCGGTAATCCCTTGCAAATCCATCGGCTTCTTCTCGACGGGACCATCGAACGATTTATACCGAGGAACTGCTGGATCATTTTTCAATTCTTTTGTCAACTCTCCTCCCATCTTTGAACTTTCTTAAACTAAAATTTAATAGAAAACCGTCTAACAGAAAATTTATCAAAAATAAATAAATAACATATTATTTTGAATTGAAATTCCATCATATTTGCGAGTTCTCTCATCAAAGCTCCATAAAAATCTCAAATTTTGAAACCTCCCGTTCATTCAGATGGTCAAAGAATCCCTCCATTATTTTCCATAGACCCTCCAACTAGACTACCCCCTCCCAACTAGAATACCTCCTCCCATTTCCCCCAACTAGATTACCCCCTCCCATTCCCACAAACTAGACTAACCCTCTCCCATTTCCCCCCTACTAGACTAAACCCTCATTTCCCCTCCAATTAGACTACCCTCTCATTTCCCCTGGAACAAGACTACCCCCTCCCATTTCCCCCAACTAGACTACCCCCTCCCATTTCCCCCAACTAGACTACCACCCTCTTATTTCCCCCAACTAGACTACCCCCTCACATTTCCTCCAACTAGACTACCCCCTCCCATTTCCACAAACTAGACTACCCCCTCTTATTTCCACAAACTAGACTACCCCCCCCCCACCCCATTTCCTCTGCAACTAGACTACCCCCTCCCATTTCCCCCAACTAGACTACCCCCTCCCATTTCCCCCAACTAGACTAACCCCTCCCATTTCCACCAACTAGACTACCCCCTCCATTTCCACAAACTAGACTACCCCCTCCCATTTCCACAAACTAGACTACCCCCTCCCATTTCCACAAAACTAGACTACGCCCCCTCCCATTTCCCCCCAACTAGACAAACCCCTCCCATTTCCACAAACTAGACTACCCCCTCCCATTTCCCCCCAACTAGACTAAACCCTCATTTCACCTCCAATTAGACTACCCTCTCATTTCCCCTGCAACTAGACTACCCCTCCCATTTCCCCCAACTAGTCTACCCCCTGTCATTTCCACAAACTAGACTACCCCCCTCCCATTTCCCCCAACTAGACTACCCCCTCCCATTTCCACAAACTAGACTACCCCCCCTTCCCATTCCCCCCAACTAGACTACCCCCCCTTCCCATTTCCCCCCCAACTAGACTACCCCACTCCCATTTCCATCCAACTCATAACTAAACCCTCATTTCCCCTATCACTAGACTACCCCCTCCCCTCATTCCCATTCCAAATATGTAGACTAGCCCCCTCATTCCCCCTCCAACTTGTCCCAAATCCACTGAATCGTGTGAAAAAGAATCCATTTCGTTTTACGTACTCTCTTCCTGGCGTATGCAGATATTGTAGTCCTGATCAGCCAAATGTCGTCCGTTAGTCGCATAATTCAGCGTCTGTATAACACCTAAAAACGCCCTAAATTTCTTTATAATAGATTATTTAAAAAAATATCTCATTTCACAAAAAGAAGGCAAAAGGATAAGAGAAAAAAAGGCACAAACCTTTTTCCCCTTGGTAATATTGATTGCATCCTGCCGGTGCCCTACTGTTGAACTCGATTTGTGTTATTTTTATTTCCCAGATGCGGTACTGGTCCGACAGCGATAAATTTAACGCAATTTCAACTGGATCTTTGACATTTTCAACGTCGAAATATACTTTTAAAAAAAAAAGTTTTATAAAAGAAAATTGTAAATTTAATTAAACTCACAATGTTGTCCGGAGTTCTGTCCGCAAATATTTATGTCTCGTGAACTTCCTCCTGTTACTTTGAAAGTGTCAGTATTACAAACTCCTGTGCGTCTATTTGGCTGCCCCTTTCGAAAACAGAAGCGTTAATTTTAAGGGGAGGATTAATTGAAGAAAAAGAAAAAAGTAAATCGATTTAACACATTCAATGCGGCACGATTGCTGCACCTTTAAATGTCCGCTACTCACACAATTTCAGGACGATTTTATCGACGCCTAAACCATTGGAAAGCTATTTTAAAGAGCTTTCCAACGATATAAGAATCGATGAAATTGGTCAAATATTGTGGAAGTTACGGACGTTTAAACATTCAGTCATGGCTTGTACGGAAAAACTACTCACCTGTTTGAGACCCCCAGCCCATAAAATACTTAAATTCCCCTCCCCCCTTACCTATAATATCCTTCCGACTGCCACTAGCATGAATCTGATCGATTAGAATCGATATCTCCATCGATCATAAACCTCACAAAACTTGTCATTTTTTTCCTTATTGAGTCCTAATTTAGCTCGAAAATTTATTTATATTTACCATGTTAAAATGTATGAAATCCAATCGTATTTGAGTTATATCAGGAGCCATTTTTTTAATTTTCAATTTGCATTCCTGAGCACTTCGTGTCAAGCTTGGAAATCCCGGGTTGACGAAATACGTTATGTTGTTTTCGATTTCCGCTCCGCAGGTGGTAGTGACTGAAAAATTAGAACATTCGTCATTTTATGGGAAAAGAGGAACGAAAAAATTTGTCGGCCAAATTAAAATTTTGAAAATGACCGGTAACCAGTTTTACGATCCATTTTGAGGGTCGTAAAATTGTTAATAAACCTCATTTTAATCTGAATGGTCCCAAATTTGTCCATAAAATGGGATTTTGGGGTTTCTTTAACGACAAGGGATTGGAATTTCTTCGATCATGTCATCAAGCGAACATAATAATTGACCATTCGGAAGGCTTAAAATTAGAACCCGTTAGAAGAGGCGAAGGAATTCGAATGTCGTGGTTTGCCTATCAAGGAACTCCCATCAAAAAAACTTCTTTTTAAAACTAACCCATTTACAGGAAAATTGTGATTTAGATTTTCGTCATCCTAAAGGGATTCATCCCCACTTAAGGATGGATGTAGAGGATAAGAATGTAGAGCAGAGGTTCCCAAACTTTTTCACAGCGCGCGCAAATGTTCTGAATGTTAACTTTGAGGTTTTTGAAGGAAATTTGGGTTTTAAAATGTTGGTTTTGAAGTTTTTGTCAAAAGAAATTGCACTTAAAACGTTGATTTTGAGATTTATTCGACCAAAAAATTGGCTCTTATAACCGTGATTTGGAGGTTTTTGACGAAAAATTGTCAATTTAAAGTTAATTTTGAAGTTTTTGGACGAAAATTAGGCATTAAAAATGTTGATTTTGAGGGTTTTTGACGAAAATTTGGCTTTATAAATGTTGATTTTGAGGGTTTTTGACGAAAATTTGGCCTTAAAAATGTTGATTTTGAGGTTTTTTGACGAAAATTAGGTTTTAAAAATGTTGATTTTGAGGTTTTTGACGAAAATTCGGCTTTTTAAATGTTGATTTTGAGGGTTTTTGACGAAAATTTGCCTTAAAATGTGATTCTGAGGTTTTTTGACGAAAATTAGGTTTTAAAAATGTTGATTTTGAGGTTTTTGACGAAAATTAGGCATTGAAAATGTTGATTTTGAGGTTTTTGGACGGAAATTAGGCATCATAAATGTTGATTTTGATGGTTTTTGACGAAAATTTGGCTTTATAAATATTGGTTATGTAGGGTTTTTGACGAAAATTTGGCCTTAAAAATGTTGATTTTGAGGTTTTTTTTGACGAAAATTAGGTTTTAAAAATGTTGATTTTGAGATTTTTTGACAAAAAAAATTGGCTCTTATAACCGTGATTTGGAGGTTTTTGACGAAAAATTGTCAATTTAAAGTTAATTTTGAGGTTTTTGGACGAAAATTAGGCATTAAAAATGTTGATTTTGAGGTTTTTGGACGGAAATTAGGCATCATAAATGTTGATTTCGAGGGTTTTTGACGAAAATTTGGCTTTATAAATGTTGGTTATGTAGGGTTTTTGACGAAAATTTGGCCTTAAAAATGTTGATTTTGAGGTTTTTTGACGAAAATTAGGCTTTAAAAATGTTGATTATGAGGTTTTTTACGAAAATTTGGCTTTTTAAATGTTGATTTTGAGGTTTTTTACGAAAATTTGGCTTTTTAAATGTTGATTTTGAGGTTTTTGGACGAAAATTAGGCTTCATAAATGTTGATTTCGAGGTTTTTTGACGTAAATTAGGCTTTACTAATGTTGAGTTTGAGGTTTTTTTTAGACGAAAATTAGTTTTAAAATGTTGATTTTGAGGTTTTTTTGACGAAAATTAGGCTTAATATATGTTGATTTTGAGGTTTTTTGACGAAAATTAGGCTTTACAAAATATGTTGATTTTGAGGTTTTTCACGAATTTTTTGGATATTTGCAAAATCTTTAGCTTGCCCACGCCTCCCCTGGGGACAGCTACGCCCCTGGGCCCTCAGTTTGGGAACCACTGAATTGTAGAGGATCTATGTTGAGACCCACATTATTGTTATGAGGTACTTTTTGATTTTTTAAATTTTTTGCCCTAGTTCTACTCACATACACAGCAAACTCCGAATCCAAGAGCACAGGGTCCATGAGGGGTCCCGCTTGAAATTTTACACTCGTAAGCGTTGAGGCAAACCCCTAAAAAAAAAAAATAAAAAGTCATACAAGTACCTACAATATTTTAAAATTTAAGTACCTGTCCTTCTTCCATCTTCCGCTTTGCATTCTTCGCTGACCGGTATAGGGAAGAAATTTAAAACTGAAAAATTGTTTTCAAGGTCACTGTATGCGATATTGGCGGGAAAAATACTTTACCTCTGGCCGTCCTTGAGAGTAATGATGAAGGTGAAGGCCATGAGCTGGCGTGGGCGAAGATGAGAAATATGAATGCGAGTCTGAAAGCGCTACGTCCGCTTTCCATCGCGACTTTTTACGATCTGAGAGGCTGAGTGGGACGAGACGCGCCACGGGTGACCCACATGAATTATCAGGTCACCTTCTCCGTTAGCCCGGGGAATCTCCCAGCTGGAGACGGGACGAAAGTCCTAATCTACTTCCGGGCGAAAGTCACCAATGATCAGAGATGAAAATATTCTAGGATTTCAGTATTAGAAGCGAATGAAAGTTAAAATTTTGTAATATGTATATAGTTGTACATCATCAGTTTGGAGGGAGGTGATGGGAGAGTAGTGGAAGGTGGTGGAAGGTTGGAGTGAGATGGGGAGGTGATGGGTGAGTAGTGGAAGGTTGGAGTGAGGTGTGGGAGGTTATGGGAGATTGATGGATGTTGGAGGGAGGTGATAGGGGAGTAGGGGAAGGTGTTAGGTGGTGGAAGGTTGGAGTGAGGTTTGGTGGTGATGGGAGTGTTGTGGAAGGTTGGAGTGAGGTATGGGAGGTTATGGGAGATTGATGGATGATGGAGGGAGGTGATAGGGGAGTAGGGGAAGGTTGGAGTGACGTTTGGCTGTGATGGGAGTGTTGTGGAAGATTGGAGTGAGGTGTGGGAGGTTATGGGAGATTGATGGATGTTGGAGGGAGGTGATAGGAGAGTAGAGGAAGGTGTTAAGTGGTGGAAGGTTGGAGTGAGGTTGGGCGGTGATGGGAGTGTCGTGAAGGTTGGAGTGAGCGTGGAGGTTATGGGAGATTGATGGATGTTGGAGGGAGGTGATAGGGGAGTAGGGGAAGGTGTTAGGTGGTAGAAGGTTTGAGTGAGGTTGGGAGGTGATGGGAGTGTTGTGGAAGGTTGGAGTGAGGTGTGGGAGGTTATGGGAGATTGATGGAAGTTGGAGGGAGGTGATAGGAGAGTAGAGGAAGGTGTTAAGTGGTGGAAAGTTGGAGTGAGGTTGGGCGGTGATGGGAGTGTCGTGGAAGGTTGGAGTGAGGTGTGGGAGGTTATGGGAGATTGATGGATGTTGGAGGGAGGTGATAGGGGAGTAGGGGAAGGTGTTAGGTGGTGGAAGGTTGGAGTGAGGTTGGGCGGTGATGGGAGTGTTGTGGAAGGTTGGAGTGAGGTGTGGGAGGTTATGGGACATTGATGGATGTTGGAGGGAGGTGATAGGGAGAGTGAGGAAGGTGTTAAGTGGTTGAAGGTTGGAGTGAGGTTGGGAGGTGATGGGAGTGTAGTGAAGGTTGGAGTGAGGTGTGGGAGGTTATGGGAGATTGATGGATGTTGGAGAGAGGTGATAGGGGAGTAGGGGAAGGGTGTTAGGTGGTGGAAGGTTGGAGTGAGGTTTGGCGGTGATGGAGTGTTGTGGAAGGTTGGAGTGAGGTGTGGGAGGTATGGGAGATTTATGGATGTTGGAGGGAGGTGATGGGAGAGTAGGTAGTGGTGAAAGATTGTGAAATTTTTGAGGGAGGTGATGGGATAGTAGTTGAAGGTGGGGGTTAGTGGGGTAAGTGATGGGAAATTAGTGGAAGGTTGTGAAATGTTGCAGGGAAGTGGGGGAAGTGATGGGAGAGTAGTGGAAGGTGGTGGAAGGTTGGAGGAGGAAAAATTTGGTTTAATAATATAGGTATCTAATGAAATGTCCTGAATCCCGATAAAATTGGTTAGAGGAACATTTTACCCCCTTATCCTTCTAATCCCTTTGAGTATGAGTGGAACCTCAACCAAAAAGAGAAATTGCCTTTTATCATCTCCAAGTTTAATAATTGACTTGAAATTGGGCACAAATCTTCTTTAATATGAATAAAAAGTGCCGTTAAAATTTCAAGTCGATCGCACCATAGGGAGCTGAGAAAACGCAATCTTTTGGCTTGAGGGTCCACTCATACTAAATTTTGTCTCCGAATATCGTCCTAAGGAGTATTTTTTGTCACTTTTGTTTTTGTTAAATGGGGAAATTTTATTTCAAGGGTCGTTATCGAAATACGATCAATAAATTAATTTCCCTTCGGTTTTTCCAGTATCGATTCTTCATTGTATCGATTCAACCATTAAGTTGGCATCCCTGATCACAACTTAAACTTTTAGGAAGTTTCGTCTTCATTTTTTCACTGTTATTGTTTTCGTTAAAAACAGAAAATAAGCAAATTTTATTTTTATTTTCGAAGGTAAATTTAATGAAAAATGTTAGCATGGAGATAGACATGTTAGTTTTTCTTGTGGTAAATTATTTATATTTCAATATTATTCCTATTTTGAACAAATGACCGGTATTTCCTATTAATTGGTCTATAGTAAAATCGGAGAAGCACGTTAGGGTACATGGGCGGAAGTACATGAAAAGCAAGGTCCAAATATAATGAATATTTGCTTTAATATCTATTAGTATTCAGCGAATCAGTGATTTGTATTCATAATTTTCAGAGGGTGGTAGTCTGGGGTTCAGGATGTTATTTAGATGATCATGGTGGTATTCAGAGGGTGGTGATCAGGGTATTCAGTAGGTGGTGATCAGCGTATTTGGAGGGTGTTGATCTGGGTATTCAGAGGTCAGTGATCAGGGTGTTCAGAGGCAAGTGATCAGGGTGTTCAGAGATTGGCGATCATTGTATTCAGAGGTCGGCGATCAGGGTGTTCAGAGGCCGGTGATCAGGGTGTTCAGAAACAAGTGATCAGGGTATTCAGAGATCGGCGATCATTGTATTCAGAGGTCGTCGATCATTGTTCAGAGGTCGTCGATTAGGGTGTTCAGTAGGTGGTGATCAGCGTATTTGAGAGGTGTTGATCTGGGTATTCAGAGGTCAGTGATCAGGATATTCAGAGGTCGGTGATCAGGGTGTTCAGAGGCCGGTGATCAGGGTGTTCAGAAACAAGTGATCAGGGTATTCAGAGGTCGGCAATCATTGTATTCAGATGTCGGTTATCAGGGTGTTCAGAGGCGTGCGATCAGTGTATTCAGAGGTCCGTGATCATGGTGTCCAGAGGTCAGTGATCAGGGTATCCAGAGGTCAGCGATCAGGGTATTCAGAAGTCAGCGATCAGGGTATTCAGAGGTCAGTGACCAGGGTATTCAGAGGTCAGTGACCAGGGTATTCAGAGGTCAGCGACCAGGGTATTCAGAGGTCAGCAATCAGGATATTGAGAGGTCAGCGACCAGGGTATTCAGAGGTCAGCGATCAGGGTATTCAGAGGTCAGCGATCAGGGTACCCAGAGGTCAGTGATTAGGGTGTCCGGAGGTCAGCGATCTGGGTATTCAGTGAGCATGAAATGATTGTGGAAGTTACTAGAAAATTATGCTAGATTTGTTGATATTTGTGCTAGACTGTTAAATTTTCCCAATTGAATTAATGAATTTGTTGTAGGTGTTCTCAAAAAATTCTCTCAACTGGCGTATGAGGCTGTAAGAAAAATGCTGCTGACGACGAGTGACGGTCAAGCAATAAAAGAAGTGACACTTTTCTACAGTGTTTTTTCGAGCATCCTTTTACCGATATTTTGTGCCATTTTATACTTTTCCGAGTTTTATATGAGTTTCGGTAAGCGAACGTTTTTGCCCGCGGTTTTTCTGATAGTGCTCATCGAGTTTTTAAAACGATGGTTCCACCATTTTGTGTACGAGAAGGATTTCATCGTCGTGAACAGAAGGAGCTCCTCGAAAGATGGATTTCTGAAGCGATTCGAAGTGAGTGAATATTCGAAAATCGCGTTGAACGTTTTGGTCGGGACTGTTCTCTTTTTCATCCTGGCCGTCCTTTACGGGGCAAGCGTCGTCCGATATTACGAGCAGACGTTGATGTTCTCATTTTTAATGAGTACGCTCACGTTCTTTCCGATTTGCCTTCACATCGGACGTCCGTTCGTCAAATCCTTCCTTATGAGGACGCCGCCGCAGAATATGTTCCAGACTATGCTCTACCAGAACGTCTTCTTCACTTTAGGAGGTGCTTGGTTAGGAGCGTTTTTCATACCTTTGGATTGGGATCGGCCATGGCAGGTCTGGCCCGTTCCTTGCTCATTTGGTGCATTGTTAGGCTACACCTGCTCCCACTACACAACTCTAGTCAAATACTTTGTGTTCGGTTCCTACAGTGTCTTTTTCAAAAAGAACAAAAACTAAACCACCCCGACTAGTTTATTGTACATTTTTGTAAATTCTCATATTTATTAAAACACTTTTCACCATTGCCTTTTCTATTTCATTTTTTAATTTGTTCCTACTACATTCCTGACTAAAGAATGAAGCATCACAGAAAACATGCCCCAGGAAACTGACAGTGCTCAAGCCTATATGAAGGGTGTAGAGCAGCAGAAAAGGGGTCCACTAGGTGCCCAAGAGTGTTTAAGTTCAAAATTATCATTTTTTCGTGCATATCTTGAAAACTATGAGTCCTAGCGACATGACCACTTAGTACAAAATTAAAGCTGACAAAATTTGCTACAAAATTTGTTTATAACTTTTTTCTATACGTTGTTTCGTTTTTGCGATATTTTGAAAATTGGCTAATTAATAAAACCGCATTTCGAGATCGAATATCTTGAGAACGAAAAGACGTATTGACAAAAGTTATTAGAGAATTTTGTAGCAAATTTCATCAGCTTTAATTTTGTATTAAGTGGTCATGTCGCTAGGAAGGATAGTTTTTGAGATATAGTCGGACAAAGATAATTTTCAAATTTAACCCTCCAACGGGGGACTTTTGTTCACCCCCACTCTAGTCCGAACACATCTATGAAGTCAACCCCTCGACACCTATTTTAGAGCGTATCTTGTACCAGGCCAATAAAATTCCACAAAAACGAGTTAATTTTTAATTTATTTTACAAATTTTATACAATATACATAAAAATATCTGTGATTTTAATAGACAGACGAATCTGCGTTGTTAAAAGTAACCTAAAACATGGGATTATCGAGATCAGGAACTTCAAACGAAAAAAATAAAAGATTATCACAAAATATTGCACCGAAACTAATAAGATCGTACAAAAAAGCAAAGAATATGTACAAATGGCTTATAAGTTATAAGGAAGACGTTTTATTATGGGAAGGACGTTAAGTTTAAAAATCGAGGGATTCCGGCATTCGATTTCAACGAGGAGCCTTGCCAGATGACGACCAACCCTTCAGCAGTCGAAGCATAAAGATGTTGCGAATCTTGTGAATATGTTAGGCTAAAAAAAGTGATAATGAAATTGATAAAAGAATGTAAAATACCAAATAATGGGATGGGTTAAAACAGGGGCTGCGATAACGTTGACAGGAGTAAGATCCCAAGTGCTCCATAATCTGAAAAAGCATTTTAGTTTAGTTTTTATGAAACTTTTATTACCTTATGACGCCGTCTGCCATTCCTGTAGCAATGACGTTGACAGAAATCCCTTCTGGAGCAGTCGAAAAGGTGATCGCTGTTATCTTCTCTTCTGTCGTCAAACTCCCAATAAGATTAGTATTGATCGAATGAAGCCTTAGAATCGAACCGCCTCCCGGATCTTGCCCGACAGTCGCTATATCGCCCAAAGTCTCGCTCACGCTAACCAACGTCACCGGAGTAGATATCATAGGCAAAGATCTGATATACGTCAAAGTGTTGATATCCCAAATAATAGAAGAGCCATCATAAGAGACAGAAACTGCTATCGAAAACGCCCTCGAAATCGCCAAATTTGTTATAAACGTCGTATGTCCGACTAACGTCACAGGATCAGCTTCGAATTCCAACGATTTACCCATATTTTCAAAATGATATCTTCAAAAAAATTAATACACAATTATTTTAAGACTTATACATACTTATAGACATTGATTTTTCCTGATGTATAAGCCACCCAGAGTTGATTACAATCTGGAGCAGACGTGCAGAACAATATGGTCTCTCCAGTAGGCGCAATAGCGGGAAATGGAATTTGCTCTTTGGTCAACTTTGCACGTATGATGCCGTCGCCATGGCACCAAGAAATTAATGCAACACCTTAAAAGAAGATAAAAATCACATTTTTTAGAGAAAAACATACCAAGAACTGATGATTGCATTCTTGCTGTTGTGGTAGCAGTTTCCTTTGTGTATGTTAAAAGCAAAGTTGAATTTGTGGCGAGGCCGAAGACATCGTTGCTCAATAAAGCGACTAATGAAGTTATTGGATAGTAATGGTGAAGTTGGCTTATAATGATTGGAGGACTGTCGCCAGGTGAGCCGGCATAATGACCCCATTGTAGCCCTTTGACGCTTCTTAAAACTGGCGGAGGCACAGGTGTCGGAGTCAAGCTTTTCACCACCATTGGGTGCGGCTGTTCAAAAAGTTGCTTCGGAGTTTGCCCATACATGCGGACCATCGTTTTCCAAGCGGTTCGCAACAAAGGATCCGTTATGCTTTCCGAATCGAATCCGGAATATGTGGCAGGATGGAATACATTGATACATGAAATCGCTTCTTTACCAGTTTGTTTATAACCGAAAACTAAATCGATCCAATTCGGCAGGTATTCTCGCACATGCTCGGATTCCAATGCTTGCCTAGAATCAAAAGAGTTGAGATTGTTGTATCACATTGCCAAGCTTGTTGAAAGATCATACAAGCCTTGCCTATGGAACTGTTACCTATGAATGAGGATGAAAAGACGAGGATCGTCTGCCCATGGAGGTAAAATGACGTCATCTACGCTTTCACCGTTTTGCCTTGTGCCGAAATGGAAGCCTTCCAAGTTCAACAGGAATTCGGGTAAAAAGAAAAATTCCGGAATGAGCTCTTTGACGTCAGTGACCGACTCGCTGCTGGTAAGTCGCCAAGTTGTGTGCAGCGAATGAAAAGTCCGGTCAGGCCAATCGAAGTTGTTGTCCTAAAATAAATGTTGAGTAATCGAGTAAGAATGTATGATTACCTGGTAGCTCAAGAACATTGTAGTGAAGGGTGGTAAACGAACTAAAAAGTGGAGAACGATCCCTGAATTTGAATAATGGCTGCTGTAGTGGTATGACTCGTGATTGAACGGCATTGCATTTATTGCGCTCGTAAGTTCAGACTTCAAAACCTAAAAATAAAGAATTGTCGGAAAGATTCGAAACCTTATTTTGACCGGTCAACATCCACACTCTCCTCAGCCACCCCCAAACTAACTCAGCAAATTTTTGGTTTTCTGCAGATGATACATTGTACTGTAATATTGCTTACATTATAGTTGTCGATGTAGTGGGCTTCGTTTTTCTTTTCCTGAATAGCCATAGGTTTGATCAAGTTACTAAAATAAAAAGTTAAAATTTTGTATTTTGGATGTAATTTTAATTACCGGAATGACTTGATGTCTGTGAGGTCCAAAACGTTGCTTGTGTAGTCGGAAAGGATAAACGGTAAAACGGGATACTGCATTAGATCATTATAAGAGCGACCTGACAAAGTGTTGAGTATTGTGAGATACTGCCAGTTGGTGATTTGACCTTCGCACCACATCTGGACGGCGGTGCTGAGCTGCTCGTTCGCTACACGGTTACCAAGATCGCACTCATACAAAACAGCCATGAAATCGTCTCTTTCTTTCATCGTGTCAAAAGCCAACAAATATGTTTTCCCGTTTGTCAAAAAGAGCTCCATCGCTCTGTCTTGAAGTTCGAATCTTCTTTTATGAAGTTCTTTGATTTGCAGAAAACTCCATTCCATCGTATTCTCTTCAGAACTTGGCACAAAATAGAGGGTACAGTGGCCAATTAGGAGTTCACCGAGAAGAGCTTGGTCGGGCGATATGACGCTTGCTTTGCACATATGGCGCACTTTGGTGTTGGAATGGAGGCGATCAATAAGTACATTGCTGGTTGATAAAGAGCCTTCAAATATGAAGTTCAGCGGTCCTTTGACGTCATCCCGAGAACTATTTTCGAATTCTTTCTTGAAAAATTTCTTTTCTATTTTAAGGTTGCAACGGCGCAAACGAACTCTGACGCGCGCTGGACCTTCAGTTGGATCCAGTTCCCAAGATTGAGGGTAATTTTCAGGAAAAAACCAGACCGCTCGCTCATGAGTTAAATTTGTGACGATTTCCTTCCAGTTGAAGACTGCCTGAACTTTAGCGCCAATGCTCGTTTTTAAGTTTTCAAGGAGCAACTTTTTCTGATGGCTTTGAACAGCGTCGACTTCTTTGGTAACGCCGATCGCTCTCTCGGTAATATCTTTGATGAGATTCTCATGTCTGAATACGACCCTGAAACAAATTTTAAATAAAAATTGGTCAAAAATAAAAAAAGACAAACTTGTGTATTTGGGTGACATGTTGATTATTCCATGTGTATCTCTGCAAACTCTGTTCGACGCATGCATCCATGACAAGATCTGAAGATTTGTCTGTCACGTTTCCGTTCATGAGTCCCAAAACGGAATTTCCGCACCATTCTTCGATTTTGAAGATAATCTCATCGCACATTTTGATATCGGTTTCATCCATGTCGGACGTGCTGTGGCGTAAATCCCAGAGAAAAAGCGCGACCGTTCTTTCAAGCTGGGCGCTATTAATGATAAAGACGAGGATATCTTTAGAACGCGATTCGTTGACTACAGATTGTACAGCGAACATTTTTAGGTTTTTTCCATGCGACGGAGACAAAAGCCATGTGAACATCTGCGACCCGAGAGTTCTGACAGTTTCTCGACAAGCCCATACAACATTCGACCATGTAGTCCTTGTCGACATTGATTTCCTCTCGATTATGGTAACCAAAGCTTGAAGCAAAAACAACCAGATTTCCTTACAGAATTCGGCCACTTTTTTCATTTCCGAGACGATATTTTCATTGTTGATCGGCTCTAAAAAAGTTAATGTAACAACCTGATGATTTAGGCTGGCAGCCATGCTTTTCCAGCATTACTGATGCCAACCTTAACATACAAACCTGTATAAACGACAAATTCAGTAGCTTTGGAAACCAACGTTTTAAACCGATCGTTCAACTCGGATTTTGAAAGCTTCCCAGCTAACTGCAAGCTGTTAAAACTTGATGATGAATGACTCGATTCGATATCATCGCTGCTCAAGGAAATGACTGAAGAAAGAAACGAAGGTCGACTTGTGTGCAAAGAAATTGTATCGCTGATACATTTAAGGCCCGATTGAATAAAAGCGCATTCTGCTTGCTTGACAACCATACAGCATTCCGAACCTTCCCCGCAGCTCTTGTTTTCAAGCCCGTATACATATTCAATTTGCATAATGATGTCTGAATAAATCTAAAGCAAAGGATATAACATTGACTAATATATATAACTTACCTGCATGTTGTTGCTGCCTGGAGTTTGTATCGTGTGTTGTCCGATGGAAGACAAAAAAGTGTTTATGTCGCTTAAAATAATGTTATGCTCGGGCAATCCGAGGTCGTTGATATAATTATATTTTTGATGCATAAGGCAAACCATCGTTTTCAGCAACGCTTCAACAAGTCCGTACTCCAAAACGCTTTTCCAATCTCCAATCTTGAAAAAAATCTATTAGGACTAACTTTTAAACATTCCAAAATACTTTTAAAAAGAAGTTGTGTATAAAAACGATGATGTTGTGCGAGAGTGCAAGGTCGGTGACTGATTTGGGAAGGATGCTCAGCAAAGGAGGAAGACCTGGGAGGTTAAATTCGACAGGTTCTGCTTCAACTTGCATGTTGATGGCCAACCAATGTGTATTCGTGACAACCCCTGAAAATTTATTTAAAAAATATTTATTGCAAAATTTAATACCTGCAAGAGCGTCTGCCAAATCAGAAGTAGGTATGACATAGCTTAGCTGCATTGCGAGAAGATGGAAGCCACGGAATTTGATAAATCGATTCTTTTCTTCAGCGTTCGCTCTTTCAAGATAAGCAGAAAGGACTTTAACTACTGCAGTGGTGATGTTGGTATTGGCATGATTCGCCATGGCGATGAACGATTCAGGTATGAGTACGTTGGGAAGAGCGGTGTGTGCCAGATTGTCGGGAGTGACCAAAATTTGATCGCGAAGAAGGTCCAGAAGTCCGATCGTGATGCAATCGTCGCCTTCTTCGACGTCATCGATTTTCTGCTGTCGATACTTGTCGTCTTCGTCTGTGCTTGACGAAGTATTGTCACCGGCGCTGTTATCTTCAGTATCAGCAGCGTTGGTCAAAAAATAAGTGTTTGCAGACGTATTGCTGTTTCGGTCTTCTTCCTGTAAGTTTCGGATTAACAAAAAATAAAATAGAATCGATATTCATACTTTTTCTACAGCGCTTGCAATACTACGTCCATCATCGCTTAATTCCTCTTTACTTTTGTAAGCCAATCGCTGCATCTGTCCACCACTTTGTTTGATCTAAAAAAATTTTTATTAATAAAATATGTGGCGACAGGATGGGCATGAACTTCTGTAATCTGATTATGATTACAGAGTAGTCGTACGATTTATGGTAGGTGATTACAATTATCCGGTAAAAAAACTTTAAACAATTATAGGTAGTCACAATACCCGGCAAAATAGTGACTTGACTATCGCGATATCCGTGACCTGGTGATCCTTGTCACCCAGCTATCGCCATTCCGGTCACCCGGCGATCAAGGATACGGACTCCTGGCGATCAAGGTTACGGTCACCCGGCGATCAAGGTTAGGTCACCCAGCAATCAAGGTTCCGGTCACCCGGCGATCACGGTTACAGTCACCCGGCGATCAAGGTAACGGTCACCGGGCGATCAAGGTTACAGTCAAGCGGCAATTGCAGTTCCGGTCACCAGGCGCTATTCCAGTTATTGAAATACTGGTCAACCAGTAATCAAGATTAAGATCGCGCTTTGGTGACCCCGCGATCGCGATTTCGGTCACCCAGCGATTGCGATCCTGTTCTCCCGGCCTTTGCGATTCCGGTCACCAGGCGATTGCGCTTCGGGGCACCGAGTGATTGCAACTCTGGTCAAACAGCCACCCCGTGATTCCACTTCTGATTACTCAGTAATTACAATCCCAATTATTTAATGACCATCCCTGGTGCAAACAGTACCTGAAGGTTGGTCAATGCTTTATTGAGCTTTCCAGGGTCGACAGGTTGCGTGAAATAAACTCTGTATTCGTTGACATCAAGTCTGTCGATCAAATTCAAGCTTTTACGAGCTAAAAAATATTTGAGATCTAAAGAAAATTAGTTAGCGTGTAAAAAGTTCAAGAACCTTTTTTGCTTTTTGAAGGCGGGCGAGGAGGAAGGACGAAATAAAGCGACGCTCTGGCATGGGAGATGTATTTCGCATGCGCCAAAAGAAGGTAATCGGCTAAAGCACTCAGGTGGTTGAGTTGAGGCGGTGCTGTCATGAGACCACGGATGACATCCACCATTGACATACACAAACCAGGATCCAATTTCGCATAGTCTTCCACTAAACGGTTTTTGCAAAAGTCCAGAAGCGCATCCAAAGCATTCGCTCTATTCAGCTGGCTTGAATTAAACTCCCTGTATGGATGGTCGTCTCTTAAAAGCACAAGTAACGCCTTAAGAAACATCGGGAGAGTCGAAAGCCACGATTTTGCAGGTCCAAGAATCAATTTCGTCACAACAAATGGTTCAGTCAGAAGAAAATCGCCTTGCGACGACACCTGAAGCTCGTCCGCCCAAACTGTTATCAACCCCGGCTTATCACAACAAGTATCCAATATCGCCTTCAGCATATGCGGGCCAGGTTTGCAGATATCAGATTCAATGACATGACGAATCAAAGGAAGATATTTGTCAGATTCCACTTTCAGATTTGGCTGCGAATGGCTCAATCTCAAAAACAATTCTAAAGCTTGGGCTTGTTCCAGCTCGTTTCCACCGATTTCCACAACCTAAAATTAACGAATTAAAGTTGAAATGAAAGAAAAACTTACTCTGGCAAAAAGAATGACGAAAACGGCCAAACCGCCGAGATTATCGATGGAAGATGTCAACGAGGAATGGTTTTGGGCGATCGGTGTGCAGTAAGTGACGACGAAAACTTGCATCGGGACTAACTGGCTGCTTCGCTGTTCTATTCCGATGACACGAAAGCCGCCTCCGAGTCCGCTCGATGTTGCCGAAGCCATTGGATAGATGTTCATCACTTCCGGCGTTTTTGAACAATAAGTCAACAAAACGGATTCCTGAAGTTCCTTAATTATTTGCTTTTTATCGAGCAGATCGTTCCAAGGGATTCCAGCAGTAAGAGTTTTAGGGCTGAAGATGGAATGCCATGCTGGTTCCCAATTGCCGATGCGGCACTGCGTCATGTTGTAGCAGTCGGGCCCCATTGCGGTGAGCCAAGTCGCAGATTTTTTGTCAAGAACCGGTTTTCTGAACATGAGCAAACCGCCCAGCTGCCATCGACCGACTTTAGGCCCTTCCAGCACACCTTGACGTGTGTCCCCAATGAGCAAATTAGTCGATCGGGTTTTCCTGATCAAAATCCCTTTGAACGCAAGCGGCACTTGGACTTCACACCATCCATCAATGATTAAAGTGACTTCAATGACAACTCTGCTATTATGGACCGAATCTCGAACAGAAATCGAAAGATGGTGCCATGCATTCGATGTGATCCGACCTTCCAAAGAAACCTCAGAAAGAACCTCTTGTTTATCACCATCAGGACGCGTGAGCCGAATGTGAAGCAGCTCTCTTGACGTGTCTGCCCAAAATTCAAGCACATGAGCCTCATATCCAATAGAAACGATATGCAGCAAATTATTGATGTCGATTTCATCAAGACCTGAGCTTCTTCCGCTTTCCGAACTCGTACTTTCAGCGTAACCATCATTCTGCTCTGTCGATTCAGCCAAAACTGGTTCTAGACGGAGCCAAAGAGCGATCGAAAATCCCTGTACCCACATAGCCCAGCCAAGTTCGGCGTTGATCGGCAAAAACAATGCGCTCCTTGACCAACAACTTTGGATCCCTGTCGAAATATGGTTTTGATGCATCGAAATACTCAGTTTATGAGCAGCAGTCGTGTTGATTAGATTGACATTTGAATATTCAGCCGGGAAGCACAAAATGTACTTCGGCTGCTGAACGATCCCGCCCAACAGCTTCAAAAGACATGGAAGCAGCATTTTCTAAAAAATTATTTTAGTCCATAGGTTTTCAAAATAAACATGAAACTTACAAGAGGAGGACTATTAGAAATAAAAAGTCTCAGAAAAGTCGCAAGTTCGGTCGAGTGTACGTTGTATTTTGCCAAGTGAATAAATAGTTCTAAAACTGCACTTTGCATTTCTGAAACAAAAAAATTTCGCATGAAACCAATTCCAACCTTCCATCACCTCCTCTACCCTCCCCCGACCTCCTCCTACCTTTCCCCCCACACTGTTCCACTACCTCCCCCATACTCCTAACTTTTTTTAGGAAAAATGTTTACCTAAATTGACATTTTTATCCGAAAGCAGCAAATCTGAGAATCTCTGAAGAAGCTCTTGGTTAAAACCACTTCTAGAAAGACGCATCGAGTTTTCAGGATGGTCTCGTAAACTCGTATTCAGCTTATACAAACTATGAACGGAGTCTTTCGCCCAACGATCTTTCCTGAACAAAACATTTAAAAACAAATCAAATTTTAAAAATCCTTTACTTATAGCAAGTGACAATTAAGTGAAGAACGAGATGGCAAAGATCAGGATGAGCGATAAGACAGCATCTTCTGTCATGTAACGACGATATGCGCCGACTTGGCGGCAAACTTCCCTTTCCGCTCACAGCATCTCTTTCCTTAAAAAAATTTTAAAAATCCAGCGATTATAAAAGTTTACCAAAGGTTTTCTGCACGGTAGATCAATATCCGCATCATAGCCTTCATCCGCTGAATTTTCCAAAGAAGAGTCCGAATTGTTGTTGTCTTCTAATGCACTGGTAAGTCCGAATTCTAAATCAAGCTAAAATAAAAGGTAAAATTGCGTTTATCATTTGTAAGACATACTTTTGGCATTGGATGTGTAGGAATCATAATGCGTTTACTAGGATTTGCTCCGCTACATCGGATCAAAACGTCGCAAATTTGCCTCAGTCCTAAATTCCCGTCGACGACTTGCTCTAATTTCGATTTCAAGCCTAATACACCACCGGGGTTCCCCGAATAAGGAACGACGACGCTTAAAACAATCAAAGATTCCAACAACTTCAAATGTAGTTGATTACACAAATGAAGTTTATCGTTAAAATCTTTAGCGGGCTCTTTCTTTTTAATGATTTTCGAAATATGCAGCAAAAAAGGTGCGAGCAACGTGTAGCATGTCATGCTCAAGTGGCGTTGACAATAAGACGAGATTTGAGGACAGTAGAGGCACAAGTTCATCCAACTTTTCCAAAAAAGTGTGAGCTTCTCGAGAGTCTTGATATATATTTCTAAATCGCCGTCATTAGCGAATATTAACTCGTTTGAGTTTTCGGATTTTGAGACTTCCATTTTTCTGATTATGTTTAGGAAATCTTTTGTATGGTCTGATACAAAATCGAGAAGAGTTTTTAGTTCGAAAACGTTTTCTTGGATATCTTTTATGTTTTGCTTTTCTAACTTCCAGACTCGTATGATGATAATGATTTCCATTATGAGGCAGCAGTAGTTGGTAAAACTTCTATCTTTGATCAAATCTAGAATATGAAGTAAAGCATCTCTTTGTAAGAATTCTTCAGCAAAGCGCATCCTTCCGAGGAGATTGGTGAATGCGAGAAGGCACATTGTCATTGTTAATTTTTCTTTTTCAGTCTTGCTTTTTTCATATCGTTTTTTGGTTGTTAAGAATACAGGGTAGAAAACTCCAAAGAACATTTCTCGCTGTACTTGTATGGAACATCGAGGTGTGACTCGCATTAAATGAGAGCCGATCGTATACGCGACTTTAAAATTAGGTGAAAGCAACATGTCTTGAAATGCTTCCAAACATGCCCATCTATGTTTGGTTAAATCAGCGAATGATTTATCTTTTTCTTCAACGTTTAAGCAAATTTGGCACATGGAGACAAAATCGATGGCTCCGACTTCGCGGTAGATGGTCTTTTCTAAAAGGAGAAGTCCCAAATTTCGGACTTTGGTGTCCGACTGCTGTATGACTTTGAGGATTCTTGATATAAGAATGGGAGCAGGGAAGCAGCAGCATGTTCCGCAGAGCATCATCGCTTGCATTGTCTTGACTGTCACTTCGCGGACCATTTGCTCAGATAGAAAACGAGTGAAAATCATAAATAAAGATGTGATCGCACAACTCGGCTCGTTGGTGTTCGCCGGGAGGAGCGAATTTGCAAAAACCTTTCCAAAAACATTATCATGATGATGCGTTATTGTCGAATACCGACAGCTTTTGTGCTTTACCTTCTTACAATTTCTTAAATGCACAAATTTAGTCCTAAGCTGTTTAAAAGTCAATATCAAAGAGCTCAAAAGTCCTATAATCTTTCGGACCCGATTTAATGAATCTTTATCCCCGTCGTTAAACTGGACCAAACAAAGGACAGTTTTGTCAATGATTCGACCGTTGTAGCTGTTCACGAATTGTTGAAAATGAGGGAAAAAAAGATGGAGCCTTTCGGGATTTTGATGTTGGAGAAGAAGGCTGTGGACGAGATTTATAATGGCGTAGGCGACACCGAAAATGAAATCGTGAAGAGTCGCATTTTGCTTTTTGTTACACTGCGCTTTTGTTATGCCGTCTTCCAAAAGACGAAGCATCATAGGCAAAGATCCTTTGCAGACTATAGCATTGGTGGCGTCCGGGAGCAGAAGGACTTTATCTAATGCAGACAAAAAAAGACGAGTCATTCCACATTTTAAATCGTCGACTTTAACATTTGTGACGATAGCACTGAATTGAAGAGAGCATAATTGGTCAAGAGAGAAATTAAAGCATGTCGTTAATGCATTTCCTGGTGTTTCTAGTTGGCAGACTGCTTGCAATATGTCGACAACTAAAAGTCGAAATTGATAGCTGCTCATTTCTTCTTTGAAAACTTTTGATATTCTTTCGTCTTTAAAATCATCCGGGGTGACTTTTTTGGCTTTCTTTTTTATAAATGAAGGTTGAGAAAGGCTCTTTTTAAGTCGCTCATCGTCGCTTCGGACTACTGAAGTGAAATAATCAAAGTCCATAGGGTCGAGCCATATTTTTAACGAATGAGCTCTCATAGGCTCATTTTCGACTGGTTCGGAGTCCGAAGTGTGTTTAATCCTTTCCTGTTTGAGCGTCCGCTTAGTATAAGAGGAAGTGCTCACTTTCCTACTGGGGCCCGGAGGGCTCCCTTCGATGCCACTCGAGATAGAAAAAGTCCTCGATTTCGTCTTCACGGGCAAACGAAATTTGCACACTTGCTCGATATTCGGTAACGGTTTCTGAATCACAAACGGATTCACTGTGTCGCTATGGCCATCTTCGACCCCATACACAGAGGTCAGTAAATTTGTCAGCTCGGACGCACACGAAACATCCTTAAAAATAAAAATTAAAACAAAAAACAAAAATAAATTAAAAACTACCTGAACACCAAGAGCGTGAAGAAGCGCGATACTTCTCCAGCCCCTTCCGGCCAAAAAGTGATTCTGCAATGGCTTGAAATCATCATCTTCATATCGTTGCGAACATATATTTTTAATATCCGCGACGATTTCATTTGCAAGGACGTTGCTGACGTTGTTACTAAAAATTAAACAATAAACCAGGTTTTCTTAGTTTTAAAAACTAACCTTGTCAATGAGACAATCTCTAGTGGAGTTTTTCCATCTTGTAATTGCAAAAGGGCTTCAGCAAGGAACAAATCAAACCAGGCTTCTCTCTGTAAAAAATTTTGAAATAAATAATGGAACTACAATATCACAACCTTCCAATGGCTCTCATAACTAAAAACATGAGGTTATGGATTCATTTAGGTTAACTTTTCGAAGAGGTTACCAAGGGGTATCACTACAAAGAGAAATAACACTTCAAAATGTGTCAAAAGCAAAGTTTTTCAGTACAATAACTATATACCCAAACTATATCGTTACATTCTTAATACATCAATTACACCAATGTAGAATGACAAGCCTGCGGGTTTAAAAGCTTCTGGCGGACCCCATTACTCAATAATCGATACTTTCATTACCCTCTTAATACCTACATTACCCATCCAAATTAAGCAAAATATCACCAAAAATTTAAAACACTAATTACCCCAATTGGGTATGTCAAGCCGGCAAGTTGATAACCATTGATAGAAAAGAAACCTACCAGGTGGTCCTAAGGATCAGTATGTAAGTATAATCTGTGGGATGAGGGAAAAACGTTATTAGGTTATCCCATAGGTTTTGAACGCTTTTGACAGACTCTATACCTTTATCAATGTACCCCTTTCACAGCAAAATGTCTCAAAACCAACGTATCACAAAAAGTCAACTTTTGATTTGAACTACAGACAAATTTTTAGCAGTTTAGCACTGTACAGCTATAAGATTTCAAATTGAAAATTTTCACGCTCCAGTAATTGAAGATTAAAAAACAAAATTCATGTCAATGCCAGTATGACATTGGAAATTAGCGAGAAGTCCCCCTATATGATAAATCCTATCTAATTTTATTTTCATAACGAAGGTTAAATTAATTGTTTTTTCTGAACCCCTACGCTTACATTTTCGTCTGCGAATTTTTTTTCCCCTTTATTTTTTTATAGACAACCAATTTATGATAAAATAGGTCGAAAAAGGCGACGCCTAATTGAATTCCGAAACGAGATTACGCGAATTTCTATCAATTTTACCAAGACATAAATAATCTGGAATCTATTATCGGCACAAATTGATTATTGCCCGTATTTAAAACGTTCGTAATTAATAGTTTTGATTATGACAAATGAGTTCAATAGTTCGGGAAAATGTACGTGTTTCTCTATCAGTCTGAAGGATCAAAAACCCCATTAATCTAGATCGCTGTTATTATAACGTTTAAATCGACAAATAAATAAGATGTCCGTAGCAAAAACTTAAAGTAAATTGGGTGAAAGTAGGTCGAAAATGGAGTACAAGCCGCACCTACAGGGTCTACATGCGATTTTTGAAAACATAAAACGGATGCAAAACTTTTTTGGATTCCTTCAAAATGAGTAGAGACAATCAATAGTTCTCTCGGTCATTGGTCTACGTCACCAAAAATTAAGGTTTTGGGGATCTACTTTCAAATGCAATATCAGGCCATTCCTTCCATAATCAAGATTAATCTCTAATGACGCGAAACAACGTCTGTTATATCTTTGTTTCGTAATTTACATTGTCCGAGATCTATTTTTATAAGGAAAAACGTGATAAAAAGAAATTAGGAACTAGGGTTTCCCCTGGTCGAAATGGCCTTAAAAAACTATCGGAGGCCTTCCGAGAAGCCATACGATAAGTTCCGGCCTAGCATTTACATAAATAATACAAAAACTCAATATCATTTGAACATTTCATCATGTGTGAAGATTAAAGACTGATCTTGCGATAAGTTTGTAGCAAGGAAAGGGTTGCCGTACAGTGACTTTTGGGACAAAATAGAGGTGGTTGTGTTGAAAAAAGGTTCATAATGAAAGGACTTGTTGGGTATCGACCCAGCATTTCTTTGAGTGCTTTTCTCGCTGTGGGGGTAAAAAAAGATTACCGATTTTAGAGTTCATATATCTCGATAACGAAACAATTATTGACTAGAGTGATTTAAGTATTTTGTAGAAAATTTTGTCAGCTTTAAGTTTCAACTAAGTGGTCATGTCGCTAGGGCGCATGGTTTTCGAGATATAGGATCTTTAAAAAAAAAACCAGCTTCGAGAACTTCTTTCAAAGAATCTAAACTCAACCAATATCAACCAGAATTTATCAGTTTTGAAAATCCGAGAAAATAATCCTCTTAAAAACAATATCCGGTTTACAATTTTGCGAAATCTGCAGACGAAAAAAAATTTATATCGCGTAACCACTTCAAGGCCGATAAACAATTTCTCCAGGAGAGTTCGTGGTGTTTTTAAAACATACTTGACGCCACTCATCCTCGTTATGTAACACACAAATTAATTACAACAAAATTAAGATTTCCCCCCTTACTATAGAACTATGAAACATCGTGATTTTGAACCATTTTAGACCACAAATCGACTCATCTTGTAATGCGGGGATGATCATATAAGTTCGTTTTAAACCGGTTATTGGACTTAAGAGTGTCCAGAGACATATCATGTAGGACACAAACCATTAGCCGGCTAATATGGTAGAGATTTAAAAATATCAATCTAGTCACAATAACAAAAAAATCAATTTTTTTACAATAAAAAAATTATAATCTTATCACAATACAATTATCAAGCGCCAACCGCATTAAGGAATTAAGAAAAAAATTTATTTACAACAAAGTTGGCGTTAGGAAACGTGACTATTGAGAAAGGTGAATGAAGGCTTTTATTCGGCCTGGGTTTCAAGTTCACTGGTCAGCCTTCACACATATATTGCTTAAAATGTTTTAAAAAAAGTGGTTGCAATTTTTTTTCCACTTTTACCTATAAAATGGCCCTTCAAAGGGTTAAAAGAATAAATTTCCATACTAGAAGTTCCAATATCAGAATGACCATGGAATGCATCAATTGAGGAAACAAGAAAAGGTGAATAAAATTCCAAGTATTTTGAAGTTACGTAACGAGAGACTTTTTGAAGTACGCAAATGGCTCTGCATTCTTTTACCCCACCTATTTCTTTTCCCGAAAAGCAAAGAAGACGCCTCTTCATAATAAAAAAAGGAAAACAAAACAAGACTCCTGTCCAAAATTGAATTAAAAATATCTCCTTGAGAGGAAAGTTTAGATACAGTGGTAATATCCATCTTATTTTGTATTTTTTGGGTCGCTGATTACGAATCTGAGGTTTGCTGACAGACATTTTGCCCAGAAAATTGTCAAAAAAGTCATAATTTCCAGCAAACCAAAATGTCATAAAATATGGACTGTATCTAAACTAACTGCCCTTTTAGATGCTAGGCTATCTGGAGCTACTATTTTGGGCTAAAAATAAGCCCAAATTGCAAAAAACGCCCCATCATTGCATCGTGGCTGACGTCATAGTTAATCTAAAGTTTGAACACTATTAACCAATTATAATTCTGCATTTCCTTTTGAGGAAGTCCATCACCATTCTAAGCTCATGAAATGCAAAGATAAAGGAAATGAAAAGGCGATTTGTGTCAAATAAAGAACGAATTTTGGATTCCGTTCAAATCAGGCCAAGGTTCCGTTGACTGTTGAAAGGTTTTTGCGATTTTTTTTTTGGATCCTCAAAAGGAAAGGAATAAGAAATCGGTTTCTTAAAAATTAGGAAAGCCGTAGAAAGTACAGAAATAACTTTTTTTCAAGTCGGTACCCATCCGATATTCATCACGCTAAACACTGGGCTACTACTTTACAAAGAAACGAAGAAAAGCAAACGGTTTCTGATACGCGCTTTTTTTTCTGACCGCAAATGCAACAGCGATACAATAATTCAAGCAGAAAAAGCTAAATACGACCGCAAGTGCATTTTTTAAGTCTCAAGTTCATGTTTCAAATGAAGGCACGAGTGATATCATTTTCACCATCAAAAACTTATTATTTTGAAATGTTAAACATTGATCGATGACTAAAGAGAAGAATACTAGGAATGAAAGAATTTAATGCAGTTGTATCATAAAATTCCATAAAAGGAAAACCGTTAAGTGCAAGTTTGAGGCCACCTGCAATAGGTGGTTCTTCGCCTCTAGATGGAGACGTCTTGTATTTCACATTTATTTAACACTTTTACGTTTTCCTAGCTTTTGATTGAAAATTGTCTCATGATAAGACATCATTCATTCATAAAGTTACAACAGTTCCACAGACTGAAGTTCACAGGGAAAAAGTCAAATTTAGCGAATTTGTAGGGCATATGAGCACGAAGATGGATGAAAAGAAAAAGAGTAGAGAGAGTTGGGCTTTTGGCAGTGTTTCCAGTTTGGGCGATTTATCTCGGATTGGGCTACTTTTTCAAGGCCCAATCTTGGAATTGTCTACTCTGGCAAAGTTGGGCTTTAGGCAGTGTTGACAGTTTGGGGATATATCGCAAAATGGGCTACTTTTTGAGGCCCAATCTGGCAACTCTGACAAAGTTGGGATTTTGGCAGTGTTGCCAGTTTGGGGGATTTATCGCGAATTGGGCTGCATTTTTAGGCCCAATCTGGCAACTCTGACAGAGTTGGGATTTCGGCAGTGTTGCCATTTTGGCCATTTTATCTCAAATTGGGCTACTTTTTTGAGGACCAATCTGGCAACTCTGACAGAGTTGGGATTTAGGCAGTGTTGCCAGTTTGGGAGATTGATCGCGAATTGGGCTACTTTTCCAAGGCCCAATCTGGGAATCGTCTACTCTGAAAAAGTTGGGTTTTTGCCAGTTTTGGGGATTTATCGAGAATTGGGCTTATTTTTCATGGCCCAATCTTGCAATTGTCTGCTCTGACAAAAAGGTTCAGGCAGTGTTTCCAGTTTGGGCGATTTATCGCGAATTGGGCTACTTTTTTGAGGACCAATCTGGCAACCGTGCCAAATTGGGCGAGGTTCAACTTATAGAGCTACTTTTGAAGTAACCCAATTTGCGATGAATAACCGTTGCCATATTGCAAATTGGGCTAGCTACGAAGTATCCCAATTTGCGAGAAATGGCCTAATTTGGCAATAGCCAATACAAAACATTTGAGATTTACAGGATTGCCAGATTGTACTATTTATTGCAAATGGGGATTATTTAAAATTCCACTAATTTACGATGAAGCCCAAATTGGCAGCTCTTTTCCGAGCTCAAAAGGAAAATCCCCAATCGGCCCAATCATTTCCGTTCCACTCCAGCGCTCTCAAGACGAAGAAAAACATCACACTTGACCACAAAAAAATAGAAGATAAGGGAAAAATTAAAGAAAAAATTAAAAAACGTCCTACCTCATACGAGTTTGATTCAGCTTTGCTAAACGATTCCCAGAAGAGATGTATTTTTGTCGCTGCCGCATTCACGATACTTTTATCACCCATAGATACCAAAATGCATAATAGGGTATTTTCGAGAATTTAAATTAAATCAATAAATCCTTTAACGACAAAAAGGAATAAATGGAAAAATAGACGCGTTATGTAACAAGAAGAAGCTCAGCGGATACGACAAGTCCCGACCGCGTCTTTCCAAGGGCAAGAATGAAACTACTCGTCCACACACCACTCCAAGATGATAAGAAAATGATAAGATTATAACCTCCCCGCCATTCCTAAACAGGTTTGCCAACCAAAAGATATCTCGTTTTAATAAAACCACATCCTATAGCATCCAAGTTATCCTTGAAATCACAAAATATTTCGTTTTAGAGAGTTTTTAATTGCTTTTTATCCACGAGCGAATAAAATAAAAAGCGTTTATATTCCAGGCTGTTGGTCACGCTGGGATATAACACTACTTCAAGGTTATTTTTGAATACAAAAGTTAAAACACAAACGTTTTTCTTTTTTCATTTTTAATTATAATTTTACGTGATTTGTTACTTTTCTTTTCGTTTGAGATAATGAGTAAGACGATTTATGACGCTAATCAACTGGTAGGTGTAAAATCTTTTTTATTGGCGTTCCTTGAATTCGAACATTTTGCAGAACGATGAAGATATTTGGGATGACTCGCTGCTTATCAAGGCTTACGATAAAGCGATTAATGATACTAAAAGGAAAATAGAGAAGGAATTGAGTATTACAGCGACCAGCACTCCTGAAAAGGTTGTTAGTATTTAGTAACACGTTACTAGTTTGGGCGGGAAAGGTTTCAGTGATCAGTAATGAAGTTTAGCAGTGACGATGGTATAGATGGATCTATAGGCCAGGTATAGATGGATCTATAGGCCAGGTATAGATGGATCTATAGGCCAGGTATAGATGGATCTATAGGCCAGGTATAGATGGATCTATAGGCCAGGTATAGATGGATCTATAGGCCAGGTATAGACGGATCTATAGGCCAGGTATAGACGGATCTATAGGCCAGGTATAGACGGATCTATAGGCCAGGTATAGACGGATCTATAGGCCAGGTATAGACGGATCTATAGGCCAGGTATAGACGGATCTATAGGCCAGGTATAGACGGATCTATAGGCCAGGTATAGACGGATCTATAGGCCAGGTATAGACGGATCTATAGGCCAGGTATAGACGGATCTATAGGCCAGGTATAGACGGATCTATAGGCCAGGTATAGATGGATCTATAGGCCAGGTATAGATGGATCTATAGGCCAGGTATAGATGGATCTATAGGCCAGGTATAGATGGATCTATAGGCCAGGTATAGATGGATCTATAGGCCAGGTATAGATGGATCTATAGGCCAGGTATAGATGGATCTATAGGCCAGGTATAGATGGATCTATAGGCCAGGTATAGATGGATCTATAGGCCAGGTATAGATGGATCTATAGGCCAGGTATAGATGGATCTATAGGCCAGGTATAGATGGATCTATAGGCCAGGTATAGATGGATCTATAGGCCAGGTATAGATGGATCTATAGGCCAGGTATAGATGGATCTATAGGCCAGGTATAGATGGATCTATAGGCCAGGTATAGATGGATCTATAGGCCAGGTATAGATGGATCTATAGGCCAGGTATAGATGGATCTATAGGCCAGGTATAGATGGATCTATAGGCCAGGTATAGATGGATCTATAGGCCAGGTATAGATGGATCTATAGGCCAGGTATAGATGGATCTATAGGCCAGGTATAGATGGATCTATAGGCCAGGTATAGATGGATCTATAGGCCAGGTATAGATGGATCTATAGGCCAGGTATAGATGGATCTATAGGCCAGGTATAGATGGATCTATAGGCCAGGTATAGATGGATCTATAGGCCAGGTATAGATGGATCTATAGGCCAGGTATAGATGGATCTATAGGCCAGGTATAGATGGATCTATAGGCCAGGTATAGATGGATCTATAGGCCAGGTATAGATGGATCTATAGGCCAGGTATAGATGGATCTATAGGCCAGGTATAGATGGATCTATAGGCCAGGTATAGATGGATCTATAGGCCAGGTATAGATGGATCTATAGGCCAGGTATAGATGGATCTATAGGCCAGGTATAGATGGATCTATAGGCCAGGTATAGATGGATCTATAGGCCAGGTATAGATGGATCTATAGGCCAGGTATAGATGGGTCTATAGGCCAGGTATAGATGGGTCTATAGGCCAGGTATAGATGGGTCTATAGGCCAGGTATAGATGGGTTCCTGGGCTGGGAAATAGCGTGTTTGGTTCTAGCCATGCTCATTTTGATTTTGTAGACATTATGGCGAGTTGGGATGCCGTGTCGAGCGATATATTCAGCGGACAGCAAAGAATACGAAGCGAACATCAAGAGCATTGATAAAGACGGAAGTTGCGTTGTTGTTTTTGTCGGTGGGTCGAATTATACGTTCTAGTATTTTGTCTAATAATGAAATTCTAGGTTATGAAAATGAGGAGACTGTGCTGTTGGAGGAATTGACGAAAACTGAGGGAAATCGAAGTCGGGAGAAACAAATCAAGGAAGCTCTCACTGAAAAAAAATTATCTGGCGTTACGAATGTTCCTCAAGAAGTCGCCAACGGATTTGAAGAATATGAAGCCCACCAACCTCGAATTGTGGTAATGATTATGAGAAGTGGCTTTTGTGTACAATTTAGTGAATGTTTTAGGCTTTTCCTCCGCCCCCTCCGATTCCGCAATCTTTAAGAGAAATATCGGACGAAAAAGATGCTTTTTCAGCCATGCTGATGTCCTGGTATATGAGCGGATATCACACGGGTATATAGTGTTTTGCTCACATCAGATGGGGGATGCTAATTTTAAAGGCTATTACCAGGGTCTTATGGCGAAGAAGAAACAGCGACCCCTTCCTCACAACGAATGAGAGACTGATCCGCGTAATTTTTGTTTTTAAGCCTACCAATAAAACGTTGTGTAATTTATTTTTGTTTATTTATCCAGTGTTTTTAAATCTCAAATTTTGGAGACGTGAAGTTTTGCAAGATTCCTGTCGAGTTAATTTGAACTTCTAAGAGTTCGACACTTTTGCTTAGCTGCTTTTCTAAATGGTAACTCGGCGTGTAATTGAGTTTGGGACGATTTTGAGCGAGTCCTTTGTAGTCTCTGAGTTTTTCCAAGTCAGAGTTGAGAAGGTCGAGATGTACTTGGGCAAGTTCTCGTGTTATTTCGATGTAAACGTCATTGAACAAAGTTGGATCAAGTTGGGCGGAAGCGTTTTTCAAAATGTTCAAAACTGTTTCTCGTTTCTGATAGAGGAGGTATCGCTCGTTTAAGTTTGGTTCGAAAAATGCGAAACATTTGTGAAGTTCGGACAAATCAAGCATGAGATTGATGTATGCTGTTGGGTAGCCTTTGAACTCAAAGTAGTCGCCGGCCCTTTTAAACCATTTTAGAGATGATTCGAACAGATCTTTCGCTTGACTCGATGTCTCAACTATTTCGCACGAGACCAAACTTTCGATGTGATAAACGTCGAAATGAAACAAAAGTTTGTCGATCCTTGAATCGACTTTTCCGATAAAAATTGGCTGTCGAGCGCCTTCCGAATGTGGCGACCTGCACTCGATGAATGTTTTCTTTTCCGTTTCCTCGCTTGTTTTTATTTTCGATTCTTTTTCGTCGATGAATGACTCGCTGATGTTCTTCCGCAGCGAACAGAGTTCGAGATGTTTTTTCTTTGAGCTGAGGAACAGCGTCAACCCATATTTGATCCATACCAAAGAAAGATTCGCTTCTAACTCTTCGAGGACTTTTTCTACACTTTTATGGCTGGAACATTAAATTAGGTATTTGTCAAGAGCTATGGACTAACCACTGGATAAACACCAGCAGATAAAACATGGGCCAACAACAATAGGGTAACCACGTGTCCTCAACTATACGGTAAACCCGTGTCCACAACAATAGCTTATCCTCGTGTAAACAACAATGGGATAACCACGTGCCAACAACAATGGGGTAATCAATGTTCATCAGTTGTCTATTGCACCCAGCTGGATTTTTATTTACCTAGTATCACTTTCTTTGCTCATAAACTGTTTTTTCAACGCTTCAAGTTTGAATGTTGCAACTGATAAATGATGACGGGCACATCTGTAAAAAAAAATCAGTCAAAAAAGTTTAGCAAAATGATAATTATGTACCTATAGAATTGCAAAATTGTAAGTTGATTTGAGAGGTTGATCAAGTTTTCGAGCCATTGGAAAAGACTTTCGTCGCCATTTTTTGATTGTATCGTTAATATTTCGTGTTGAATGATGATACTGGAGATGGTGTCTTTTTTGGCGTCGTGGATCGTCTTGAGCATTTCCATGACGAAGACGTAAGTTCTGTCGAACTGAAGGGCGAGTTCGGGCCTCGCTTCTATCTTGACGTTCGGCGAGAAAAGATCTTCGGCGTCGTAAAAGGTCAAATCGGCAGAACCTTTGTGGACGTCGAGGGCCGTTTCGAGGATCTCCTGCGCGCTACATAGATCGCCCTTGATATTGCAGACGGACGCGATTTTCTGAATCGTCTGCATGTATACGAAAGAGACGTAATTCGTCTTCGCCCAAGGTTGCAGACTTTTGCAGTTTTCCATCAGAATCTCCATCGCCGACGACAAGTTTTCGGACAGAAGCAGAATGTCGACTTGGAAATTCTGGACGACCGTTTTCATCGCAAGTAGCCTGTAGGCGATTTCCCCGGGCGCCTTCACCGATTCGATCTCCTCGATCAAACTCAAACAGCGCGATTTTATCGAATTCATATCCCAGCATTCATATTGAAGCGACGCGTCATGTTTTTTAGAGCACTCCTTAAGATCCACGTACTTTTTGTGCAACGATAAAAACGCCTCTTTGTTCATGCCTAAAAATTTATTAAAAAACCTATTTATGTAAACAATTTTGTTGTGTCACATCACATGGAATTATTTCTTCAGCATTGGTCAGATGGTACAATGCTATCTATTTGGGGCTTTGGGGTCTGAGCGTTCTCTCATCACCTTCCCTACCCTCGATCATCCTTAACCTTCTCCCACCCACCCCAACACGCACATCACCTCCCCAACCTTCTCCCCATTACCCACTACCTCCCACTGATCCATCATCTCTTTGACCCTCTCCCCACCACCCCATTCGTTCATCACCTCCTAGTCGTGCTCCTCGATCTACCACAACTCCTCCCCCAAATCCATCACCTCCTGGACCCTCCCCCAACCTTCCTCCACCCCTTTTCCAACATTCCACCATCTCCAATACCGTCCTTGACACTCCCTACCCTTCATCGATATATAGAAATTCGAAATTTCCCAAATATGTACAATAGCTTTCTTTGGAGAAAGTTAACACCAGAATTCGGCGATAAAAAGACAATTTTCTGTCGAAAGCACCTTCCTATGCATTTTCATTTCCTCATTAGTCATTCTTAGCTTTAATTCTGAAGTCGATGTACCATTGTACCCGATGTCCAATACAGTAAAACTTCGTTATAACGCTCCGTTTATAACGATTTCCCGGTTGTAACGCTCTTTTTCCTGGTCCCGGTCCCGGGGGGTGTATTTCCAAAGGAATTTTGTTCGTTTTAACGCTCTGATTTCCCGTTTATAGCGCTTCGATGGAAGAAAAAAAAAAGTTTTTTCTTCGAATTTTGACGTTTCTTCTAGGATTAGACAAAAAAGTGATGTCGAGTGCAATTTTTCAAAGACCAATTAAGATAAAAGACGTTTTATCCTTAAAAATGGATGCTTTCTCATGATGGATTCTGAGAAAGTGCAGATTGAATGACTTTATGTAAACAAACCTATACAATACGTTTCTACGAATTCAGAAGTCGTTAGCTTCGAATTTGTATTTTTATTATATTTTTTTTGTCAGTGTTTTACCTCACGTAGAGGAGTGAACATTAAAATTAATCAAAATTTTTGGGAGATCATTCTCGATTAAAGAAAAAATAGCGTTACTTTAGGAGATCGACACTCTCTGACAAAGGCCCAGAAAGCCGAAATATCAAAAAGTGAGTCCTCAGTGCTTCCTATTTGTTTTTGTTTTTTTCTTTTCGTTTCGCCCCCTAAAAACTTAAAAAAAAGTTTTTTTTTCGTATTCATTCCAAAGATTTACCTATCATGTACATTTATCAATTTAAAAATCAATTTTTAAGCCGTTTTTAAGGATTTTTATGACTTCCCGCTTATAGCGCTTTCCCGGTTATAGCGTTCCTTTTACTCGGTACCAGAAGAGCGTTATAACGAAGTTTTACTGTATTTGAAATTCAGAGGGAAAAAATGGCGACGGTAGCGCTTCTCTGCGTTCAGTTTGTTTTTTGTTTACGGGAGCGTCCCTCCCTGTTTTCATCTTTTGCAATCGAGTGGGAGTTTCCCCTGAGAATTTCATTTTTTGTTCAACATTTTAGGTTGAGTTTTTGTTATTTATAGACTGAATTTTAGTCTTTCAAACTCTTTTTGAAATCCTCCGATTTCCTTTAGTTTTAAGGACTCGAGTAGCGCGTCCGTTTGTTTGTACAGAATGGCTTCGCTTACGTTTTCCGCCGTCTTTTCCTTATTTTTAGCCGCAGGTAAGCAATTTTGGATTAATTTTTCAGAGTTTTTATGGTACCTTTGTTCACAATAAGTAGTTTATTAGAAAGCAAAATAGTAATTTGCAAGTTTCGGCTTATTCGATAAGCTGAGTGGAACAGAGTTGACACAGGTCATGGTGTTATCGGAAATGCAAGTGATCGGTGTATTCAGAGGGTAGTGTCCCTGGTATTCAGAGGTTGGCGATCTTGGTATTCAGAGAGTAATGATCAGGTTATTCGTAGGATAGCGTTCAGTGTATTCAGAGGATAGTGGTCAGTGTATTCAAAGGATAGCGGTCAGTGTATTCAGAGGGTTGCAATCAGGGTTTTCAAATTCAGTTATCAGGGTATTCAGAGGTTAGTGACCAGTGTATTCAGAGGTCTGTGACCAGGGGATTCAGAGGTGAGTGATCAGGGTATTCAGAGGGTTGCGTCCCTGGTATTCAGGTTGTTGGCGATCTTGGTATTCGGAGAGTAGTGATCAGGTTATCCATAGGATAGCGGTCAGTGTATTCAGAGGATAGCAGTCAGTGTATTCAGTGGATAGCGGTCAGTGTATTCAGAGGGTTGCGATCAGGGTATTCAGTGATCAGGGTACTCAGAGGTCAGTGATCAAGGTAGTTCTCTGAACAGGGTATTCAGAGTTCACTGATCAGGGTATTCAGAGGTCAGTGATCAGGGCATTCAAAGTTCACTGAACAGGGTATTCAGAGTTCTCTGAACAGGGTATTCAGAGGTCAGTGATCAAGGTAGTTCTCTGAACAGCCTATTCAGAGTTCACTGATCTGGGTATTCAGAAGTCAGTGACCAGGGTATTCAGAGGTCGGTGACTAGGTGATTCAGTGGTAAGTGATCAGAGTATTCAGAGGTCAGTGATCAGGGTATTCAGAGGGTCAAATTTCTTCTCTTCTTTGCATCCTCGCTTTTCTTAGCATTCATTTCAATTTTCCTTTGTTAAGTCTTGGGTCAGAGGACACCCACAATCTCGCACATCACTCAAGAGCAGATAAAGGACATCGGAGGTGTCGTCGAATTAGACTGCAGCGTCCAGTACGCTCAAGACTTTCCCGTCTTGTGGATCAAGATAAGTCCCGGAAAGTTTTCCGATCCTCTTCCCATCTCTACAGGGACATCGCTCATCATCAGGGACAGCAGATTTTCCCTCAGATACGATTCAAGCTCCACGTACACATTACAGGTAAATTAAACACTTTTGGCTCTTTCTTTATAACTTTTTTTTAGATAAAAGATATTCAAGAAACAGATGCTGGGATTTACCAATGCCAAGTTATTATAGCAATCAATAATAAGATAAGCGCTGAAGTCCAACTTCAAGTGCGTCGTCCGCCGGTTATTTCGGACAATTCGACACGTTCGAGGGTAGTGAGCGAAGGAGAAAGAGTTGAGCTTGAATGCTATGCTGGCGGATACCCAATTCCAAAGATTTCATGGAGGAGAGAAAACAATGCTATTTTACCCACTGGCGGGTCCATTTTTAGAGGGAACACCCTCAAGATTCTTTCTGTGCGAAAAGAAGACCGCGGTACTTATTACTGCGTCGCTGAAAACGGTGTCGGAAAAGGGACCAGGCGAAACATCGCCGTTGAAGTCGAATTTTCTCCGTCATAACAGTCGCCAAACCTCGTCTAGGCCAAGCCCTTCAGTACGACATGGATCTTGAATGTCACGTCGAAGCATACCCGCCTCCTGCCATCATTTGGATCAAAGATGAAATTCAGCTCGCCAACAATCAACATTACAGGTAAAAAAAAACTTCTATTTATCACCTAAAAAACCATTTTTCAGCATCTCTCATTTCGCCACTGCCGACGAATTCACCGATACGACCATCAGGGTCATCACAATTGAAAAACGTCAGTACGGTACATACGTTTGCAGAGCAAGCAACAAATTAGGATCTGCGGAGGCCAAAGTTGAACTTTTCGGTAACTATTTGAGTTTTTAACCTTTTTTTCCGTGTTGAAACTAACATTTCAACCAAAGAATGACCAATTTAGAAGGTAAGTTTGAAATGTTCACTGCAGCTGTATTATACAGTAGATGTTATGCATTTATAGCATTAAAATAGAACAATTTTTTGGTTGCTCAGTAGCAAACAATAGCAGACTGGGCTGTTAGCGATGATATCAATCAAGAATGTCATTTTGGTGAAAGTTAATACTTTCAAAGGCCTGCTTTGCATCATCAATGTCGGAATTTGTTGTAAGAAGCTGGCCTGCAAGTAAATGCCTGAACTTTTCTTGGATCCTTTATAGGTCTCATACACTCTTACCCCACCCTTATCCCTTACCCTCTTACCCCACCCATACCATTTACCCTCTTACCACACACATATCCCTTACCCTATCACCCCACTCATACCTCTTACCCCAACCATATCCCTTAACCTCTTACCCTCCCATACCCCATACCCTCTTGCCCCATCCATACCCCGTATCCTCTTACCCCATCCATACCCCTTATCCACTTACCCCATCGTCCATCCATACCCTTACCCTCTTACCCCACTCATACCCCTTACCCTGGCTTGCAAATAAATGCCTGAACTTTTCTTGGATCCTTTATAGATCTCATACCCCTTACCCTCTTACCCCACCCTTACCCTCTTACCCCATCCTTACCCTTTTACCCCTCCCCCTTACCCTCTTACCCCTCGCTTACCCCTTACCCACTTACCCCTCGCTTACCCTCTTACCCCCACCGTTACCCTCCTACCCCCACCCTTACCCTCTTACCCCCCCTTACCCTCTTACCCCACCCTTACCCTCTTACCCCACCCTTACCCTCTTACCCCACCCTTACCCTCTTACCCCACCCTTACCCTCTTACCCCACCCTTACCCTCTTACCCCACCCTTACCCTCTTACCCCACCCTTACCCTCTTACCCCACCCTTACCCTCTTACCCCACCCTTACCCTCTTACCCCACCCTTACCCTCTTACCCCACCCTTACCCTCTTACCCCACCCTTACCCTCTTACCCCACCCTTACCCTCTTCCCCTCTCATACCCCTTACCCTGGCTTGCAAATAAATGCCTGAACTTTTCTTGGATCCTTTATAGATCTAATACCCCTTACCGTCTTACCTCACCCTTACACCTTACCCTCTTACCCCACCCTTACCCTCTTACCCCATCCTTACCCGTTTACCCCTCCATTACCCCTTACCCTCTTACCCCACCCTTACCCCCTTACCCTCTTACCCCACCCTTACCTCCTTACCCTCTTACCCCACCCTTACCCTCTCACCCCTCTCATACCCCTTACCCTGGCTTGCAAATAAATGCCTGAACTTTTCTTGGATCCTTTATAGATCTAATACCCCTTACCGTCTTACCTCACCCTTACCCCTTACCCTCTTACCCCATCCTTACCCTCTTACCCCATCCTTACCCTTTTACCCCTCCCTTACCCCTTACCCCTCCCTTACCCTCTTACCCCACTCTTACCCTCTTACCCCTCTCTTACCCCTTACCCTGGCTTGCAAATAAATGCCTGAACTTTTCTTGGATCCTTTTTAGATCTCATACCCCTTACCGTCTTACCCCACTCTTACCCTCTTACCCCATCCTTACCCTTTTACCCCTCCCTTACCCCTTACCCTCTTACCCCACCCTTACCCTCTTACCCCTCTCTTACCCTTTTACCCCTCCCTTACCCCTTACCCTCTTACCCCACCCTTTACCCTTTTACCCCACCCTTACCTCCTTACCCTCTTACCCCACACATACCCCTTACTCACATAGACCTAACCCTTCAATAACCATCAAACTCCCTTTGTATTATAGTTTCCGACATATTAGCAAAAACGTTTATAATTCCATAAATTTCAATTTCTAGTTCATTATTTTACCCAAATTATCTGCTGTATACGTCAGTGATCATTTTATTTTGTGAATATTAATTTTTTTTGTTTAACCTTTTTTTTTTGTTTTGTTTTACTTTTGTATTAGCTTGTGTTTGTATGTTACAGAAACTTAAATATTTTAATAGTTTTGCATGTTTATAAGTCATCAAGAGGAGAGCAATGCGATGGATTCTATATTTTGTAAATAAGTATCTACGTCCCAGTTAAAAAATCAAGAAATTACGTTTAGCGCCCTTTAATGGTCGAAATCCGACCAGCGGTTATCGATTAATGTGAAAGAAAAATCAACTTTCATGGAAAATTCGGTCAGAAATGGATTTTTCAAACTGCCGCCGAAAGTCTCGTGATTTGAAGTCTTTTCGTTTCTGTGACTGCTGAGAATCATCGCCGGGATTCTTCATTTCTTTGTATGTTCCAGAATCGGTAATCCCCGTTTGCCCCCCTGCATGCGGTCAAGCGAGATACAGTGATGCGACAAAAACATTAAGCACGGCATTGTCTTATTCTCTACCTCCAATCATATTCATGTACAACAGGTATTTATTCCTTTGTTTTTTTTTGTCTAACTTTTTTTACTCAATTTTAATAACAACTTAAATGATTAACTCTATGTTATCTTTTTCCAGAAATACCCGTGCCTAATATAAATTACCCAGGTCTCCTTTCAAATGGCGCCCGAAACGACGAAATGACGATTCTTCTTTTCGGTTCGTTCTTTCTCATCTTTATTCTCTAAAAACTTTGGCTTGGGATTTTTCGTTTCTTTTATTTTAAGAGGCATTTCATTTTAGCTCCAATTTTCGACAAGTCCATCCAATATTGATCTGATTTTTGTGTCCTTTTTGTGATAAATTTTACGTTTTAACTACTAATATTTTCTTTGCACAAACCAGAAATCTCATTTTTAAGCTTTTCTTGTTCATTTCTAATGGACCAAAGTCCTCATTTTTTTGTTTTCTCGTAGAAACTTTTTTTTTCGTTTCAAAGACCTTGAAGGTTGTATAGTTTTTGTGTGTCTAGTAATAATGTCTGTGTGTACAGATGTATATTTTTTACATTTTTATAAATAAAATGAACTGATTTCAATAGTATTAAAAAAACGAATCTCCGTATTATTTTTCATCAGTTTTAATTTCGTCCATTTTTGTTTGTTTTTTGTCCTGGCTCAATTTGCCAAAGTAAGCTTTTTTTTTAGCTTTTATTTACTTAGACTAAGGTATTACATCATTGTATATTTAAAATTATTGTGCAAGTATCTGTACAGTCTTTTATTTTCAAAACTCTTTATTTTGTGTACAATTTTTTTTCTTTTGTATTTATTAGTAGCAATAAAGTTAAAACTTCTACAATTTTGGCTTTTATTTATTGTAAACTTTTTGAAAATGTCGAATTTTTATGGGTTGGCAACACTGCAAAGTAAACTCTTAAATTTCCACCCTTAAAATTTCAAGTCGATTGGTAGCTGAAAAACGAAAACACTGAAGACCACAAAGGTGATCCTATAGAAATATTGGATTATGTATAATGATTGAGTATAATCTGTGGGTTCTGAATAACAAACAGGCAGTTCTGGTTGTATTGTATTATTTTATTGTCCTTCGTAATAAATACTATTAGGTAATAATACACATAAAGGAACTACTTTTTTATATTCTATTTACAGTATTAGGCATATTTTAAAAAATAAATTTTAGTTACTAAAAAAGTGGCATTAAACAAAAGTTTTGACCAGAAAGGCACGATATAAAGGCTTTTAGGAGATACAGAGGTAGATGTTTCAGTGGGAGGTACAACCTTTGAGTTTACAATACTTAAAGAGAGCTAGGATGTATGTGCCGTTTGGAACGAGGCCGAATGACGCTATCTGTGAGAGCTATGATGTAGCTGTTGATTCAATAGTTACCAATAGATCGCGCTAAACTACGTTTTTCCATTTCATTCACCGTTTGTCCCAGCTGGGACATCATGCTGTGCAACGTTGCCGATTTTACCCCTCTTCTCTCACCGTGAGACTGGAGTTGAGGGTTTAGGGCTTTGGCTATCGCTATCGTCACTCGTCAAGGGCGGCTGTTTTCGGCCCACCAGCCGTGCATCCCCTAGACCAGCCCGCTTTTCTTTTCTTTCTTTTTCTTTTTCAAATATTTCCCTAAAATTTAGTTTTTCTTTTCTTTCTTAAAATTGACATAAGAGCCAATTTTTCTTCAAAAACCTCAAAATCAACGTTTGTAAGGTCTAATTTTCTAGTATTGTAAACTCAAAGGTACAACTAGTGTTTGAGGTATTACGATTGGGCGGATAAAGTTGTTTCGGATGATCCGATCGTTTGATCAGAATCGATACTTTCTGAGCCGGAATCGGTCGCTTGGCCTTTGATTGCGCGGTATTTTTTCGTGATGGCTTCCCAGTCTGCAATGTTCTCGATTCGCGTCGCTGCATTGCTGAAGCTCAGTTGAGAACCTAGCGGGCTTAAGTGTACAATACTCAATGCTTGAGAATCTAAAATGATATTGCAGTACTTTTTCATATTTGATGTGAACTTACGTTTCGGAGCGACTTGACCACCTTTTTTAACTTTGGCGAGCCATTTAGCACCCATTTTCGTCCGTGCGCTCATTTGTGACGTCGACTGCAATCCCATCATCTTAGCCATACTAGGCCGCTTTTTTCGAGCCATTTTCGATTTGCAGAGTTGCAGAAGATACATGAACCACGCTGTCACCAGATTGAGAGGCGAAGGTGTTGTTGTGGTCCGATTAACGTTTCTGATCAATTTGGCAAGTCCGTATTTCCATTCGATGTCCGATTGGGCCTGAAGAAAAGATTAAGCTGAAGAAACATGAAATGGGACTTACCTGGATCCTTTGATACGTATCGGTCATCATAGCAATGAGCAGATTTATGAGAACCACCACTGAGACGAGCTTATAAATTCCGAAGACCAATTTAAAAAGATAAATCGTCCAATCAGGCTGATTCGACTTTTTCACTCTCAAACTATCCTCCGTCGCCTGTCCGAAAATGGAAAAGAACAAAAGCTCAAGAACGTCGATAGGGCTCATTTGCACTGGAAAACAAACCGAAAAAAATTATTTAACAAGAAATTTCCAGAAAAGTGTGCTCACTAACTACTTAGTCCGATAGGACGCAAATATGGCGATTACTCAAAAAGAAAATTTATTAATTCACACAGTAACTGTCGATGCAAACCTAGATCGTGGTGTTCCTAAAGGTTATGTTCGTTAGGTTAGGTTCATGTCAAGGCTAGGAACCTTCCCTTCACTGTAAACGCACAGTGGACTTATGAGCTGGTTGCTATGGTAACTGGTAAGGAGAAGGTTTGGAACCCTGATTTGCAGGAGGTCAAGATCAAAAAGCTTTTCCCTCTTGTGGTAGAGGAACCTGACGTCACTGGTGGCGCAAGGCGCTCCCAGTGTACAAATGGTTAAACTCCATGAAAACAAAGAAGTGTGGACCGTTAAATTTATGCTATTTTAATTGAATATTCACACAAATAGCATAGAAAAATCATTTCACAGGTAAGAGACTTTTGTTTTTCTTCTACACTTATGTAGGTAATCGTAAATGTTGGTTTTATCTTGAGTCCTTGTATCTGTGGCTTGAGCTACAGACTGCAGTGACAAGTCCATTATTTGACCATTTTAGAGAGTTGCCGAATTCGTGGGGACAATCCATGCACTCTGATGGAAGGAGGCTGAGCACAAAAAGATGGATCGCCAAGTTTATAAGTTCTATATCTCGGCTTCCTGTGAACCTATCGACTTGAAATTTTCAGGGATTCCCACTATCATATTAGAGAAGGTTTCTGTGTAATTTCAAGTAAATCGGTCCATTGGAAGCCGAGATCTAGATACCCAAAAATCGCATTTCTTCGCATCCCCTAACACATTCCTTTTCCGGGTTTTGCTTGGCTGGGCGGAACGCTACCTACTAGATTAAAAATGTTGGTTTATTGAGATTATATTTTATTTTTAAATCGCTTTATAATATACACTCTGTATAATACTGCTATTAAACACGTTGAAACATGAAAAAATATAATTATTTACAAAAAGAGCTAGTTGATAAAGTGTTTAGCGAAAATAAAAAATTAAAGTGTTTAGAAAAATTGGAAAATATACTAATACATAGAGGAACTACTTTTTTAAAATCTATTTACATTTGTCGTATGTGACTTAGGAATATTTTAAAAAATAATTTTTTTAGGTCCGGCGTTTACTGAAAAAGTGGCAGTAAACGAGGTTTTGACCAGAAAGGCACGATATTAAGGCTTTTAGGAGATACAGAGGTTTCAGTGGTACAACGTTGACCTCGATATGTCGTTTGAGGTATTAAGATCGGGCGGATAAAGTTGTTTCGGATGATCCGATCGTTTGAGTCGTATCGATACTTTCTGAGCCGGAATCGGTCGCTTCGCCCATGAGCGCTCGGTATTTTTTCGCTATTGCTTCCCAGTCTGCGATGTTTTCGATTCGCGTCGCTGCATTGCTGAAGCTCAGTTGAGACCCCATCGGGCTCAAGGCGTACGATACTCAAAGCTTGAGAATCTAAAATGATATTGCAGCATTGTTTCATATTTGATGCTAACTTACCTTTCGGAGCGACTTGACCTTTTTTAACTTTGGCAAGCCATTTAGCACCCATTTTCGTCCGTGCGCTCATCCGTGACCTCGACTGCAGTCCCATCATCTGGACCAAACTTGGTCGCTTTCTTCGAGCCATTTTCGATTTGCAAAGTTGCAAAAGATACATGACCCACGTTGTCACCAGATTGAGAGGCGAAGGTGTCGTTGTGGTCCGGTGCATGTTTCTGATCAATTTGGCAAGTCCGTATTTCCATTCGATGTCCGATTGGGCCTGAAGCAAAGATTTAGCTGAAGAGCCACGAAATCGGACTTACCTGGATCCTTTGATACGTGTCGCTCATCATAGCAATGAGTAGATTGATGAGGACTACCACTGAGACGAGCATATAAATGCCGAAGACGAATTTAAAAAGATACAGCGTCCAATCAGGCTGATTCGACTTTTTCACTCTCAAATTATCCGGTGTCGTCTGTCCGAAAACGGCAAAGAACAAAAGCTCAAGAGCGTCGAATGGGCTCATTTGCACTGGAAAACGAACCGAAAAAATTATTTAAATAGTTACAATAAATTTATAAAAAAGTGTGCCCACAATGTTCGACATCAGTATGTGGCGATTACTCAAAAAGATTATTTCACCCAGTAACCGTCAATGCAAACCTGGATCGAGGTGTTTATCAGTGTTCAGATCATAAAGGTTAGGATCATGTTAAGGCTAGGTTATGGAACCTTCTGTGAACTAGTCATAGCAACCAAACTCGGTGTATTTGCCGGCCGCGTAGGGTTAGGGCTCTTTGGGGGTTACTTCTCTGCTAGAATGCGCATCAATCAGTTACTCAAAATTCGATGGCAGCGCTACAAGGTCCTCGCGGGGTTGTCGCACTCTGCTTCGGATCACCCAATCTACAGTGGCTGTACCCGATTCGCGATTGTAGCGCCACAAGAGACCCAACCAGGGTTGTTGTACTACAAGTGGAGTCAGCCCCTGGCGCTCCAACGGGAAATGTTGTAACTGAGTGATATCAGAAAGTGTTGCCATTTTTCCCCATAAGGTGATGGCTCTACAGTATATTTTCTCTATGATAGCAACGCTCTTTAGCACTTAGGATTGTAAGGCCCTTTTAGTAAACCCCCGCGGCCCATTCTTCGAAAAATTACGTTCGGCTTTTTTCGGTCGTTGTCGGTGCTTTTCTACCTCAACCCTGCATCCAAGCCTATTAGCTCAGTGCGCATTTTTAAGTAAAAACCTCCAACTGAGCCGATATGTGAAGTGCGCCTTTAACGTGAACTCACATATATAAAAATATTTAAATTGAACTTACGGGAGCTCTCTGAAGTAGCCGGAAACAACTAAACAACCCCCGATCACGAATTTCATATTTGTCGGACCGAATGGAACTCACTGACTTGGTGATGAAGCTATTATACCTTACATTTCATTGAAGAGATCAAGAAAAATAAGAGAAAAGCCTCTAATCCGAAAGCCTCCGTGAGATCGACCCCAATAGCCTGCTTTCCTTTGGAAATCCGCGAAGTCCCCAAAGGCCACCGGAGACTACAGGCAGGCGACCGATAATTGCGATTGTCTCTGACCCCTCTCCTTGTACCCCGTCCTTCTAGGATCGCTTTCGCGCGGTCCCCTTCTAGCTGTCGAAGCCAGGCTTTGCCTAAAATCCGCTAGGCTAAGGCCAGAGGACCTCTTTGGAGACGGGAAAGTAGACCGACAACAAGAGAGGTTAGTAGTGCGGGGTTAACCCGTGACCGGTAGTTGTGGGATTTACGACTTACGTAGAGTAGGATGGTAGTAGGGGGGTCAGAGAAGGTTCTAGATTCATATTCCCTTAAGCGATCCAGGTATCGACAGTTTCTACTAAAAATCGTCTCGTGTATATACATTGTTAACTACTTTTCAACAAATACATATCGAAAATCCAACAAAACGACGTTCTAGCCTCTAGAGATTTCAAAAAATTATATATGTTATACAGAAAAGCATATACCTACTGTGTTTGTATCGTGCAATATCGTGTTGTGTCTTGTTTATAAAATTTCATGTAACAGAGAAACCACACATTTTACGGGTGTTAACGGAAAAGACAACATAACCCACGTGATAGTGTACTGATTGTTAAAATATTTTCTACGGGAGCTTTACTACCTTGAAAAAGGCTTCATGTTTACTATTGTGCCTATTTCCTCGAGTTATCAACTTAAGCTTCATTGTGTATAGATAACGTTGGGGTTAGTAATGCTTTTATCTATACTCAATGGACCAAATTTACACACTTAAAGACCTGTGAGATAAAACAACAGTGAGCCCAGGCGGTTTATGCAACAGCGAGAGTTTTGCAGTCGTACTTACACTGGTAAACATTTTGACTGCAAAACTGAAAACTTACTGCCGGGAGTTTCGGGTCGGATGCAGCCTGGGTATTTGGAGTATCGGCCACAGAAAACAACGGGCTCCATCGTTGTATTCGGGTCCAAATTTATTTTTCCATCTAAACGTTCCGGTATTTTGTATAAAATTAGAATGAACACCCTGAATGTTTGGTCCCGTTTTTTGACATGAAGGGATGCACAAAAAATGATAACTTACCATCGGTGAAGTATCCGAAGCGTTTCGGCTTCTTCGGATCGCCTGGTTGAGAGAAGGGCTGGTTGAGGGCGACGAAGTGCATCGAGAAGCCGAAAACGAAGATGCCGAGGACGGCCAAGAATCTCGCGAGGTCTTTCATCAAGTTGCCGATGATGATCGCCCACGGTCCGAAGAGGTAATGGAAGGATAAGAAGTCGAGGATTTGGACGCAGGCCAGCAGAAAGGAAATGGCGAAAAGTTGATTTCGCAGGTAGAATAGCGTCGGCCACCACGGCTTGCTCACCGCTAACCCGAGAACGTGAAGCGCCACTCCGAATATCCCGAAAAGCAACACCGCTAGTTTGACCCATCCCAAGCCGCTTTTATCGCTCGGACTCGTCAATTCCGACAGCAGAAGACCCGAAAGCCAAACCAGCAACGCCCACTCATACCTAAAAACCATTTTCAACAAAACCCTACCAATATATTCACCTACCAATAAGGGAGAATGTTGGTCCTCAAAACAGGATATAGCGGCGTTATTGCAGTCAGCATGAGAAGAATCATCAAATGGATGTGAGAAGTAAGGAATGACATAAACTTAATTATAGGAATTTTAAAATATTTATGTCCCAAAGGTAAAGTAAAATAAATCCAAACTGGAGGACAGACAATAAACGTCAAAAAGAGCAACATAGTCTTCCAACCTGCCCACGTCAAGCTCCCATGCCAGAGTTCCTAAAAAACTATCAAAATGACTCCAAAATGCCAATCAAACCTGTAAATATCGTTGAACGACGGTATGAGCTATGACTTCTTTTTGTTCATTTTCGATGAGGACGTCTAAAAATTCGATATTTCGTCGATCGGTCGCTGTCAAAATTCTTCCAGCGGAGTCTGCCCCTGCAGCCAAAGCGAGCAACTCTGTGGCCATCCCTTCGCACATTTTGCCAGCAGCTATCAAATCTTTGGCTCTCTCTTTTTCCTAAAATGGGCCACGTTTTAATCTTCCGCCTTTACACATCTTTACCTTCTCGGACAAATTGATGTAGATGTTGGAAAGTTTGGCTGCGATGTCGACAGGAGCTGGTGAGACGAGAATGAACTCTTGCATTGGTTTGTCGTTATGCTTTTTGCCGCAGACCATCAAGTTATAGACGAAACGTCTGTCTTCCATTAGAGAATAGCTGTCGTGCTCTTTTGTGAGAAGGTATTCAAGGACGTCATTATGCCCTTCGGATGCCGCAAACCATATCGGAGCTGAGCCATAGTTGGTCTCTGATTTCGGCGAAGCGCCTGATTCCACTAGAAGTTTGACTACTTCGAAGCAACCGGCTCGAGCAGCACAATGCAACGGTGTCCAACCGTTCTGTCAAATGGGGAATCATAATAAAATCTTTTATTATTCATTACCTTGTCAGTGGCGTTGATTTCTGCTCCTTGGCCTAATAGAACTTCAACCATTTGGTAATGACCATGAGTGGCCGCTATATGAAGACCGGTTTTTCCATGTCGATCTTGACTTTGAAGAAGCTCAGCGGATCTACTCAGTAGTAAACCGACAACCGTTATATGTCCGCCGAAACATGCCAAATGAAGAGGATTGTAACCCTACAAATTTCATTTAAATTTTCCTCAATTGTAACAGCACACGAACATTTTCAGTTGTTGCTGAATCGACTTGAACCCCAGCTGAGTTGAGAAGGAGCCGTACGACGTTTTCGTTTCCGGAATAGGATGCGAGATGAAGAGGCGTCATGCCCGACTCGTTTCCAAGTTCTTCAACCAGTGAAGTTCCTTGGGGTGGGTCGGACTTGACGGTTGCTGGCACATTCGCCAGTAGTTCTCTCACCGTGTCTTAAAAATGGTGGTTTAATGTATTTATTGTTCAAAATTATATACCTGCTTGGCCAAAATAAGCAGCGACATGAAGTGCAGTCACGCCTAACTTCTTGCTTGATATCCTTAGCGATTGGGTCGATCTCATCACTTCCAAAACTGGACCGTGCCCGTGTTGAGCAGCGAGATGGACTGCAGTGAATCCAGCCTAGAAAAGAGTTATATTTCTCCATTAGTTATGAAAAGGCCGTACCTTGTTTTCATCCGAGCAAGATGCACCTGCTCTGACTAAAACTTTGACGACATCCGCATGCCCTCCTTCGGCAGCCAACTGCAAAGGGGTGGCTTCAGTTATTTTGTTTCTCGCCGAAATCACACCGGCGCGGTCGAACTTCATGAGCTCTTCTATGACCCGGACGGAACCTTGCATTGCTGCAATGTGCGCGCACGTGTTTCCATCTTTCGTACACGCTTGAACGAGAAGATGCTGCTGTTGCAAAAACAACTGGGCCACTTCTGGGAAATTATTTTGCGCCGCTACATGAACTGGCTTTTGTCCCTGATCATCAGTCGCGTCGATACTTGCCCCGAGATCGAGTAGAAGCTTGCAAACAGCAAGTTGACCTTTAGCTGCAGCTAAATGAAGCGGTGTCTGCTTTCTCAACGTCAGTACATCAATTACAGCATTATGATCCGTGACGAGAAACCTAATGAAATGACAAAATACAGCTTGAACTTTGCAGACACCTTACTTGCATAAATTAGCGTATCCATTCATCGCTGCTAAATGGAGTGCTGTTCTTCCCACTCTAGACTTGCTGTTAATGAAAGCTTTGTGAGTCAAAAGGGCGTCGCAGACCTCAAGGTATCCTTTCTCGGCAGCCAAATGAAGGGCTGACCGTCCTTCGTTGTCAAAAACGTCGACCCTCGCGTGATTCGTTAAAAGCGTATTGACCATTTCTATATGACCGTGATGGCAGGCGTTCAACAACGGTGTCCAACCAACATTGTTCTGCCTGTTAAGCGCTTTCTGCACTTCCGTCGTCGACATCGCAGCAATAAGCTCGTTCAAAACGTCATTGTTTCCGACTATCGCGCAGTAATGGAAGACTGTTTCAAGACTCTAAAAGAGTGTTAAGATTTCAAGAAAAGGAACTTCAATACCTGTTTTGTGGTCAGATTCATATTGGCACCTCCTTGCGTAAGTAATTTAACTATTTCTTTATCTTCTAAAGGGTTTTCAGGATCGACTTGTGCTTTGGTGATTTGCCCAGCGTAATGTAAAGCAGTCGCTCCTGTTTCAGTCACAGAATTCACATAAGCAGTTGCTATCTCTGGTCCTTGTGTTTCCTTCACGAATGTAATCAACTGTCTGACGACTTCAGCTTTGCATCCTCTGCAGGCCAAATGCAGAGGAGTCTCTCCGATCTAGGAAAAGAATGACAAAAAAATGGCTCTCTAAAGCACTTACGTTTGATTTAAAAAGCGGATCGCCGTTGTCTTCGAGGAGTAAAAGCAAGGTAGCCAAATTTCCGTATTTGGCAGCAACGTGGACCGGAGTCTGGCCGTCTGCAGTTGTCAAATTTGGTCCCGCACCGGATTTCAGAAGCATCACCGCGCATTTATCGCCTTCTTCGACCCGAGCTGCTATATGAAGAGGTGTTTCTAATTGACTCCCACCTTTAACATGGACGTCAGCCCCAAATCCCAGAAGTGTCTCAACCACAGCCGGTTTCGCCGATTCCACTGCTATATGCAGTGGCGTGTAATTGTCCTGAAATCAATGTATAAAAGCAAAATTTTTATTTTCTTACTTACACTTGTCCGGACGTCCACTTGTTCACCTTTCTGGAGTAGTGTATTGATGATTCCTACATGTCCGTATTTGGCTGCTGTATGTATACTTCTTGCTCCTCTCTACAATTAATGTTTAACTTTTATACTTAAGAATCCAGTTTTACTTTATTTGGCATATGAAGGTAGACCCCTTTCTTGAAAAGCATGGTGGCGCATTCAGCATGCCCGTTGAGAGACGCGATATGCATGAGAGTGCTGCCGTCTTTAGTCCTTTCGAAAATCGAAGCTTTAAATTTATCGGCGAGAAGTTCGATGATGGTCGCATGGCCGTATTCTGCAGCGAGATGCATCGGGGTTCGATCTAGAAATAAACAATAAAGCCATTCTATGATTATGACACCAACAATCTAAATCGCTAGTCGTAGCAGATCTTTTACGATACGCTTTTCTCCTCCACCAACCGTCCATGTTACTCGAATGTTCGAATTGGAAGAGAAAAAAAAGTGGGAAATAAGAGTAACGTGAGAGAAAAAGGTTTGCGTGTCCGTCGGAAAGTACATATGGACCAATTTACCGCTTTTCCGAATGACATATGTGACCTACACTAGAAAAAACGCCTAGTTTTCTAGGAAGATCGATATAGAACAACTATCATTCTGGCTCATGAGTAAGTAGTCTTCTGCAGATCATAACCATTAATCAAAAGTTATACCTTGATGGTCTGGTATGGAAGCACTGGCTCGAACGCCGTAGAAATATTTGACTAAAGTTTCATCTCCTTCTGCAGATGCTATGTGTAACGCCGTTTGACCTTCACCCTGAAATGCGTATCATTACTTTCTCAATCTTAGAATCGAGTTTGGTAAACTATTGACGTGCACTGGTCTCGCATGTAATTTAATATTTCAATCTAACTTTTGCGTGCTATATTTGGATGTATTCGATCTTACGTTTTGCCCGTCGACAGGTGCTCCGTAATCGACGAGTATGCGGACCATGTCGATGTCCCTTCTACGTGCGGCGAGATGTAAAGCGGTGTCGCCGTTGTCGGTCGTCGCTTTGAGCTGGTCGACCGTGCTCTGGGAAAGGAGTTCGCGGCACATGGACTGGTTTCCGGCTTCCACTGCCAAAAGGAGCGGTATCTTCCCCCTCTGAAAATCGGTCATTGCTTTAGTCATTTTGTCTTTCCAGTTTTTCCCGGACGGCGTCCCCGCCAAAAGGCGATTCTTGAGAATAAAGTTGCCGCCATTGACCGGCAATCCAGTTTCCGTGTTCATCTCGACCATCGTTCCAGGAACACACGAAACTCAACTACATAGCACTCACGTTTACACTCGAATTAAATAAAGGGAACTGAGAAAAAGGTTGTCCTACCAGCTGTACGTTTGAAACGCTATCTGCGGTTAGGGGTATGGGGAGAATAGCTTTTGCGCCGGAATATCTAGACTTTCAATATAAAGGGGCCTTGGAGATATCTGGGCGCTTTCCTTCACTACCCTAATATTTGGCATGCAATGTTTATGAGTGTTTTTCTTTATTTACAACCCAATCACAATCCACCGAAATATCCTATGACCGTAAACCACTCTTTTCATCCAAGAATCCTTCAAATAATCATAAAAACCGTATAATTTACGCACTGTAAACATATAAGTGTTTTGGTAAGTGGCTGGGAATATCACGTGACTGGAGGAGAGTGCCTGGAGGTGACAGTCACCGCTTGTAGGGTGGGTTGTAAAAACAAATATCATACTTAAAGGGCGAACTCTCCTTTGGCTTTCGCATTTTTAAAGGTTTCCGATTTACCAAATCGATGATTCTCTTTTTTCCCCCTAGACTTTCCAATTTGCAACTTTGCGTGGTAAAATCTATCATTTCGAATATGGGGTGATCGAAAGGAACGATGAGGCCTTGAGGTACCACTTCACGTTTGCGTATTAAGATTTGAGCTTTAAAAGAACGGATGAATCATTTAGAGGGGGAAAACATGGATGATTTGGTAGAGTGACGTCATTCTTTTGGTTATTAAAGATACTAGTAGTCAGCGAACTCATGGGACATCTAGATTGATGGCTTGAACTCACTATGTTACTATAGATATCTTTGTCAATGATATCATTGGAGACCAGGTGAAGGAAGTAGCCAGAAGAGTGCGTTCACAGAATTAGAGTAGCAGAGACCTCTAAGCTCCTAAACTTCCTGAACAAGGGAATTTCGGCTACTATATGAAGAAACACTAGTTAAGCGGTAATGGACGAGTTCTCGATTCTACTTTTCCAAGCACCACGGTATATCATTGGCTACGAGGATGGGATACCTAACTATGAGTGTAGCATGATATAAACGCCAACTTCTCTCTATCTACAATGACGCTCAGTACAGTCCGAAAATCGGTGAACATTACTGCACCGAATCCTTTTTTGCTTGCATCACAAGATGCGATAATGGTCAAATCTTGGGAGTAATGGACTAATGACTACCATTGCCATCCCGGGCTACTTGTCAAGAAGATGTTCCTTAGAAAAAATGAAAAGAGGCCAAGAATTCGTGGGCCTCTTGGATAAGGGGTGTACTTTAGTAAGGAACACTAACCTCGAAGGTTCCTATATGACCAGAACAGTCAGCACATAAAAAAATAAGACTCACTATGAGACAAGGGGGCCTCGCTGGTAGGCTGTAATTGTACTTATGAGCCCTCATCCATTCCATCCAAGTGATTCCACTCATGTGACTCTTCTGAGCCCGAGGGTGGGAAATATTCGTGTCTACTCTTTACATTTGACAGACACATACGAGTCGCGTGATAAAAAACGTAATAGTATTTCTTACAGCATCTTTGCTCGTTCTGATATCCCTTCCGGCAGCAGCGAGCAAAGCCCTGAGTATACTCGTCGCAGTTCCGGTCTGCCTGCTCGCCACCAAATGGACTGCTGTTTGCTGTTTCGCCTGAAAGATCAGTCAGTAAGTTTTAAATTAGTTTGGAAATTCCTTACCCCTCCTGGAGTATAAACGTCGACTCCTTTTTTCGTCAGAAGAAGTTTGACGACGTCCTCCCTCGAGTACATCGACGCGATATGCAAAGCATTGTAGTTATCCTTAAAAAAAGATCGATTTTAACGGATTTAGAACAGTAGATAACACGTTTTGTTAGTTTAATCGCTCTTTTCCATTCTCTATAATTTTAAAGCGGGTTTTCGACCAGCGTCTACAGGTTGTCTTAGAAATAGAGCCTCAACCTCACTTTGACCTTTATTAGACATCTTCACGCGATACCATGAATCAAAACTCGCCAGTCCTTTAAAGTGCATTTTCAATTTTCTATTTATACCTTTTCGATTTTTTCAAACTTCCAATTTTTTTTCTCCCTGTAAATGACATTGCGACGGCCTCGAACTTGGCAATGAAAATGCGGATTTTCTCACGCCAAAAGCTCGTTTTCTTATGTCCCGTGATTTTTCAAAAATTGATCCTTTTTCTTGATCAAATCGGAAATTAACCATTTTTTTTCTAGTCCTCTGCATGACCGGACGCGGTAAAATACGCTATTTGCATTATATTTTACCGAGGGGAAATTAATCTGGGCGTGGTCCGACCTAAAAAGAGATCGTGATTTATAAAAAATCCTTCGACCTCCATGTTTCATCGTTTACCTAACATTTTTTCATAATGGAAAAGAATAAAGATGAAAGCGAAAAAAGGTTTTTGTTGGGCTATCAACAGGTTTTAACGCACAAAAAGGATGATTAATAACCCCAACCTATAGAAATGCGATTTTCTCAGAAAAACGATTTCGTTTGTTTTTGTTCAAGCTTGAGTTTCGTAGAAGAGCGATCAAAATCAAGCAGAGATCACCAAGACATTTGTCTGAGATAATACAACTGAAGGAAGATTGAGTGCCATCGATGGTCACAGTGCCTGCCAGCAGAGCCGGTCATTGCAATCACCCAGCACTGAAGGAAGAATGGACGCCATTGTAGGTGACAGTACCTGCCAGCAGGGCCAACCATTAAAATGGAAGAAAGAATGGGCACCATGGAAGGTTACAATGCCTGAAAACAGAGCCAACCATTGAAATGACTCAGGCGTTTGTCTGAGGTAAAGAACTGAAGAAAGATTGGATGCCATCGATGGTGACAGTGCCTGCCAGCAGAACCAGTCATTGTAATCACCCAGGCGTTTGTCTGAGCAAATTGCACTGAAGGAAGAATGGACGCCATTTTAGGTGAAGGTGCCTGCCTGCAGAACCTACCATTGAATTGACCCAAGCGTTTTCTGGTGTAATTGCACTGAAGATTGGGCGCCATTGACTGACAATGCCTGCTAGCAGAGCCTACCATTGATATGACCCAGGCGTTTTCCTGGTGTATTCGCACCAAAAAGAAGACTGGGCGTCATCGATGGTGACAGTGCCTGCCAGAAGAACCAGTCATTGCAATCACCCAGGCGTTTGTCTGAGCTAATCGCACTGAAGGAAGAATGGACGCCATCGATGGTGACAGTGCCTGCAGAACCAGCCATTGCAATCACCTTCATCATTGCACTTTGTCTTAGCTGATCCTACATAAGAAGAGCTCCATCCAAGGTGGCAATGCCTACAGAGCCGACCATTGAAATGACCATTAGTCACGATTGGACTGTCCTAAGGATCGCATCTTCCTTGGACTTGGTTGGAATCAATCTTTGAATTGAACATCGAACATCAAAGCAATATCAATATAGGTGAAGATGGGAAGCTGAAATATTTTAAAATTCTGTGACTATTCGAGTTATTTTTCATAAAATAGTCGACGTATGAGATTTCGGGCTCTCGTGAGAAGAAGAGTATCGATTGGAAGAAGATCTCCGCGAGCATGACGGGCCCCAATAAATAATCCGCCCGATATCCTTCCTGGCGGACTTAAATAAAAAAAGAAAGGGCCTCACCCCTATTTAAAAATGCTTTTTAAACCAACCGCTAAACCAGAGGAAGGATCGCATGACCTGCCACGATCCAATCACCTCGACCATGATGAGCTAAATACTCTTTTTTATATTTTTCAACACCAGAATTTGGTTTAAAATTAATTCAATCGTTGACGACGGACAATGCGGTCGGGCGTAAATCATCCGAGCGTGATCAAGGGTCATCAGAAGAAAACGAGAAATGGCAAAACGTTCTTTAATGATCAGGACAATCACAGTTCATGCGTTAAGTCAATATTATGCGCATTTCAAAAGAGACCCTTTTCATTTAAACGCCATTTTAGACCTTGTTTCAGGAAAACGGAGCTAAAACGTTTAAATAATATCGTTTCCTTCAATTTAATGATTTTCTCTCAGGTAAACCAACTTCGCAAAATCTCGTTTCAAATACAGTTCATCCATAAAAATTCGCTTTTTGTGTAAAAAGAGGATCAAGACCAGGGTTGCCAGATTAGGCCCCAAAAAGTAGCCCAATTTCCGATGTATCGCCCAAACTGGCAACAATGTCAAAAGCCCAACTTTGTAGGATTGCAGGGTTGCCAGATTAGGACCCAAAAAAGGAGCCCAATTTCCGATGTATCGCCCAAACTAGCAACAATGTCAAAAGCCCAACTTCGTGGGATTGCAGGGTTGCCAGATTAGGACCCAAAAAAGGAGCCCAATTTGTGATATATCGCCCAAACTGGCAACACTGTCAAAAGCCCAACTTTGTAGGATTGCAGGGTTGCCAGATTAGGACCCAAAAAGGAGCACAATTTGCGATATATCACTCAAACTGGCAACACTGATTAAGACCAAACTAAAACTGTATTTTCTTGCAGAAAAGGCTTAAATACACAAAAAGTGACCAATTAGCGGATTTCCGGAGGAAAGCAGGCTATTGGGGTCGCCCTTACGGATTTTATTGTTAAAATGGCTCCCAATCAAGCTAAAATTGTCATTGTTTCGTAGAAAATGGCTCAAAATTTATTTGAAAAGTCATATTTCTGTAGAGCCTACTTGGCTTTCGTTGCTATGGTTGGTCGAATCAACAACTAGATTTTTTTTTCTATTAGTCACATGCTCTCATTGTATTTTAACAGCCAAAATATTCGTGTTAATGATATTCATTAATGCAAATTAGACTCCCGAAATAGAGAATCATATTCGTAGATTGAAAATAAAATGGAAAAATTTTAAAATAAGGAAGGGCCATGAAAGTGGACATTATACAGGGTGACTCAAGGTGTTAACATAAGGGCAAGAGTCAGAACGAAGGACACGCGATCTTAGTTAGTCAAAGGAGGGTGGGGGTGGGGGAGGGGGGTAAGGCTATTGCATGGTTCGCCCCCTTATCGCCAGACCTACTTAGATACGATCCCCGACCCACAACACAGCCCCCCCAACCATGAATTGTCAAGGACAAATCCGCATTTTTATAGAAACAAGATTTCAACAAAGAAAAACAAAATGACGTAACATTGGGCAAACTGTTCGTGAACCTAATGAAACCTCATGAAGTTTTCTTAACTTCTGCAAACGTGTCTTGACCATCTCATAGCTTAGGATGTTTGATTTTAAAAATTGAGTTTACTTGGGCAAAATCGATTCTCATGTTAGTCTTCTATAAACATTTTAGGAGGCAATCCTCACGTTTTAAACGAACTTACAAGTCTCCCACCCTCTGCAGCATCTTGACCCTCAAACTCACGTGATTTCTAGCAGTGACGTCACAGCCCAGTTCGATAAGGCGATCCAAATAAGTGGTTCGGTTGTCTTTCACTGCGTACATCAAAGGGGTCATACCAGTCGCCTGAAATAAAGAAAATAACATAAATTACGTGTAAAAGAAAATGCATAAAACATTTTTCTTCCCTAAAAATTGCAATGATCACGTAAAATGCAAATTTGATCCCTTTTTTGAGCCCAAGACGATTTCTCATAAGGTGATTTGTCACCTACGTTATAAATATTTATTTTATTGCATAAAAATAACCCCTATACGTGACCCATGGTCAATTTAGAAAGGAAAAAATGAGCAAAAACAAATTTTTTGTGTTAACAACATTGCAGGTGAAACAATTATTTGGTCGTTACAAAAAAGTTAAAAAGTTCTTCCGCACATTACAGTGGAATTAACAAATTAATGTTAAGTTTGCATGTTGCGGCTTCTTTTTTTCTGGGCGATTCATTTGAGGTGTAATAAAGACCTTTTTTTATGCTCTGTGACGTCACCGTTTTCTTTAGATGGCTTAGAATGCTTGATTAAAAACATAGAAGTTGAAACTTCTATTTCAAGGTACGATACCCCTTTTAGTTTGAAAAAAGTTCCCTTTAAAATGTCTCAAGGTTGTGGACTAATAAGGCAATAAACTTTTCAACCTTATTAGAGTTCGAATGGAAATCGGCAAAACATGACCGAACAAAAGAAAACGACTTAAAAGTCATTTCTCTATTTATTTCTTTTAGGATGGTTTAAAACAATCGGAACATTATTGGTGATAGCAATTGGTGATAGGTGGAACATTGGTGATAGCAGAACATGGGAGAAACAACCATTCTGCAATACCCGAATGTCTTGAGGTATTGCCTAACCTAAACGTCTTCCTGGTGATAGCAGTAAAGGGAAAAACAACCATTCCGCAATACCCAAATGTATTGAGGTATTGCCTAACCTAAACGCCTTCCTGGTGATAGCAGAAAAGGGGAGAAACAACCATTCCGCAATACCCAAATGTCTTGAGGTATTGCCTAACCTAAGCGCCTTCCTGGTGATAGAAAAGGGGAGAAACAACCATTCCGCAATACCCAAATGTCTTGAGGTATTGCCTAACCTAAGCGCCTTCCTGGTGAAAGAAAAGGGGAGAAACAACCATTCCGCAATACCCAAATGTCTTGAGGTATTGCCTAACCTAAACGCCTTCCTGGTGATAGCAGAAAAGGGGAGAAACAACCATTCCGCAATACCCAAATGTCTTGAGGTATTGCCTAACCTAAACGCCTTCCTGGTGATAGCAGAAAAGGGGAGAAACAACCATTCCGCAATACCCAAATGTCTTGAGGTATTGCCTAACCTAAACGCCTTACTTTCAAAGAAGGGATTTTTTTCCCTGGCTTTAAAACTGTAGGTATAAAACTCTATGTTGATCATTAAGTGGAAAAGAAAGATATTAAAATATGGGAAACTCTTTTTAAAAGCTGAAAATAAAATAACGATTTAAATGCATGAGAAAATATTTTCCACGAGGTTATGGGGTCTCTGTCCGATCGAGGTGTAGGTCAAGTATAAGTCGTGCTGAAGGTAAATCACGTCATAGTTTAAATTATATTGATTATAAGGTTTACTCAAGTTTTGTCAGAAAACTAATATAAAGGTTTCAAAGTCGATTTTGAGGGGAAAAAAACATGTTTTCTGAGGTTATGGTTTGGGGGTGGGTCGAAAAAAAGTAGGACGTTAAAATAATAGGTTATGCTAATTCTTGAAGCGCGAAGGGGGTGACGCCGTTCTCGAAACTGTGTCAGAGACCTCCATTTCTCCAACACATGCTTCTCAGCACGCACAACCACTCTTGCCTTTCGCTACGAATCAATTATGGAAATCGAAAGGCGCTAAAATAGAAATATTTTTTATAGCAAAACCATTTTAGTTTTTTCTGCGACAGTAAGTCAACAAGCTTCAAGTTTGGCAATAGGTACTGCAAGGCTCGGCAGTCTTGTTTCTCCGAGTTAAGGCGTTTAGCTTAGGCAAACCCTCAAGACCTTCAGGTATTGTGAAATGTCTGTTTATCCCCTTCTCTGTTGAGGACCGGGAAAGGAGTAGGTTAGGCTATACCTCACGTAGTAGTAGTCCAATTGCCATAAAACGTCCAACATGTTGTCTACGTTTCTTACAACAAAGTAGTCCACTTTTCGATGAATTGTCTAATTTTCGATGAATTGTCCAATTTCCGATGAATTGTCCAATTTCCGATGAATTGTCCAATTTCCGATGAATTGTCCAATTTTCGATGAATTGTCCAATTTTCGATGAATTGTCAATTTTCGATGAATTGTCCAATTTTCGAAGAATTGTCCAATTTTCGATAAGTAGTCCGATTTTCGATAAATTGTCAAATTTTCGATGAATTTTTCAATTTTCGATGAATTGTCCAATTTTCAATAAAATGTCCAATTTTCGACGAATTGTCCATTTTTCGACGAATAGTCCATTTTTCGATGAATTGTCCAATTTTCGATGAATTGTCCAATTTCCGATGAATTGTCCAATTTGATCGAATTGCCATTTCGAGATAGTCCATTTTCGATGAATTGTCCAATTTTTCGATGATTGTCAATTTTCGATGAATTGTTCCATTTTCGATGAATTGTCAATTTCAAATGTCCAATTTCGACGAATTGTCCATGTTTCGACGAATAGTCCATTTTTCGATGAATTGTCCAATTTCGATGAATTTTCAATTTCGTGAATTGTCCAATTTCCGATGATTGTCCAAATTTCGACGATGTCATTTGTCGCGAATGTTCATTTTCGAGAATTGTCATTTCCGAGAATTGTCCCAATTTTCGAAAGAATTGTCCATTTTTCGATAAGTAGTCCGATTTTCGATAAATTGTCAAATTTTCGATGAATTTTTCAATTTTCGATGAATTGTCCGAATTTCAATAAAATGTCCAATTTTCGACGAATTGTCCATTTTTCGACGAATTGTCCATTTTTTGACAAATTGTCCAATTATCGACGAATTGTCCAATTTTAGATGAATTGTCCAATTTTCGATGAATTGTCCCATTTTCGACGAATGGTCCAATTTTCGAGGAATTGTATAATTTTCGAGGAATTGTCCAATTTTCGATAAGTAGTCCGATTTTCGATAAATTGTCAAATTTTCGATGAATTTTTCAATTTTCGATGAATTGTCCAATTTTCAATAAAATGTCAAATTTTCGACGAATTGTCCATTTTTCGACGAATAGTCCATTTTTCGACAAATTGCCCAATTTTCGACGAATTGTCCAGTTTTCGACGAATCGTCCTATTTTTGACGATTCGTCTGGTTTCCGATGAATCGTCCAATTTTCGACGAATCGTCCAATTTTCGATGAATTGTCCAGTTTTCGACGAATCGTCCAATTTTCGACGAATCTTCCATTTTTCGACGAATCATCCAATTTTCGACGAATCTTCCAATTTTCGACGAATCTTCCAATTTTCGATCGTTTGTTTGATTAAAATGAAAATGACATTTAAAATGTGTTTTTGATAAAATAACGAGAAGAATAAGGTCAGTTAGGAAGGGAAGATGCTAATTTCGTGCATGTCTTAAGGGTGACCTGCATAGATAGCAAACCTACAAAGGGCCGTTCAACCCTTTATCATAAGCCTAAAGGATCGCCCATATGCGTAATTTATTGACCATTTCATCAAATTTACATAGAAAGCGGGACTTTAAGTAAGAAAGGTGAGGAAAATGGTGGAAGACTTTTGAGGATATGTCAGATTAGGAAATGAAAGGCTTTGTCGATTATTCGGGCGTGATTTAAAGCGGGCAAGGTTCCAGTTGTTTGAAGTGTTTATTTTGGATTCTTACCGGATCGGCGATTCCGGCGAGAGGGACGGTGTTGACCTCTTCTCCGCCGGCGGCGACCGTCTTTTCGAGCACCTTGAGGACTTGGTCGAAAGGTGGCCATTCTCCTTTTTGGCATAACTGGAGGATCCTCTGCGCTCCGTCTCGTCCTCCCGCGCTTCCCGGCTTGCCGTTCTCGCCTGTAAATCAAAGTCAAAAACTTCAAATCTCTTCGAATATTCGACCTGGAAATAAAGCCGCCGCCAAATGGCAATACATGGGAGGCTTCCCCTGAATTCTAGAGCGTCCATGCGACTGGGCAGGAGTTTCATGTTTTTTTGGCTTGAGGTTTTGAAGGGAAAAAAATTTGAAATAGTGGGGGATATTTTATTTATACAAACATCCGACCACATTAAAGCCTAAATGCTGACTCCTGTCACTTTGAACGCTTTCATGCCTCAGACAGTTGGTCCGCAATCAATTTCTTATAAAAAATGAGTAAAGACACGTTTCTAGGCATATTTTGTTCATTTTTTTGGACCATTAAGATCTTAAATTTTTTTTAAATAACTAGAAAATTTTTCGATGTTTCTCAGGTTTTGAACCTTGTTGAATGTGGAAAAAACCATTTTAAGGTTTTTGACTTTTTATGATGAGTAAAGACTCTCCTGATTTTGAACATTTTTAAGGATTTCGACCATTTGAAGGCAGACATAAGTGAGATTTTTAAGAACTTTGAAAGGGTGATTGCTTTAACAATAATTTATAGAGACAACAAGGAATTTGGCTAGCGTTCAAGAAAAAAAAAATCTGAGATTTTATGCCAAAACTTTGAGATTGTAGTATTTGGTTTTGCACGTTCCACATGGGTCATTCCCATTAGATTAGAAGTTTCAACGAAGTGGTCATTTAAATCGACTTGAAATTTGAAGGGCTTTTTGCACGCTCTTTTGTTCTAGGATTGTCTATTCCTTCTGCTCTTAAGACGCACTATTTTATTGTTTAAATGATCTACGTTGGATATAAAAAACGACTTTTATTTTCCTGGTTGGCATGCTTTGTAGCAATGTAATCAATCAGAATGAAATGTCATGGGGTGCATCGTTTGAATGGGAGGAGGGGCTATATTATGTGGAACAAAAATACCTTCGGTTTTTTTTCTTCTGAGAAACCAACTGAAGATGGTGTATCTCACCATAAAACAGTCAAAACCACATTTTGTGGTGTCTGGAGCAAAAAAACATGTTTTTTTTTCTGCGGGAGAGTGTAGGGGTTGGTCCTCTAACTAAAAAAAGTCCCGAGCTAAAACCCCAAAAATTTGCGTTTAAAGGAAATTTTCCACAGTTTTTCGCTAATATCTCGAAAACCGTAAGTTGTAGGAGAAAACATGTTAAGTACACAATTAAAGCGTATTAAATTTCCTACGGATTGTATTCAGTAAAATTTTTTGTAGGACCAAACCTATCTGAGCTACGTAGCGACAAAAAACGGGATTTTAAATTTTGACCTCTGAAGGAGTGAAGACTTCATCTAATTAAAAAGTTTATTTCGTGAAAGTTGTAGAGAATTTAATTACCTTTGAAAAAAAGTTCTCAAAAAGCAATTAACAATCAACAGGGTGGGGAGTAAATTCAGCCAAATGTTAAAAAATGACGAAAAAACGAGCGCTTACGACTTTTTTTGCGTCGCCCCATAAGAATTGGATGCTAAGTTGTTCTCTGGTGCGATTCCGTTGTTGTTTTAAATGGAAACTTGACACGCTTTGTGTTGGATATGAGGATGGCTTCATTTTGATCGCATGTCCTCTTCCGAGCGGGGACATTTCGCTTCCCTCGGTTATTAACAGCCGAGAGTTTAGCAGTTCATTAATTATTCATGTGGTAAAAGGTTAAATGCCACCTTTAGCAAATTGACTTCAAAGAAGGCCCTTAAGTGATTCAATGTCCAGTGTCTAGACACTCGAAAAGAGATGAAAAGGTTCTTCAGTGACGATCATCACCAAAAATCCTGTGAGGATCAAATTACGGTGTTTTAGACCAAGAAGAGCTTTTTGAAAACGTTGTTTTTGACATAAACTTGGGATCCTCAGCCAGGGGCGAACTAGCCCAGGAGTGTACCCCATAATTACCACTGAAATGGAACTTTCCAAGGAGAAAAGGTCTGATTTGGTAGTTATGGAGATATTAAAACATTTCTACACCATTCCCTAACCTACCCCACTCGTCCCCATCTCTCCACAACCTCCCACTACTCTCCCATCACCTCCCCTACCTTCCGGACCCTTCCACAATTGCACCAATTCCACTGACGCTTATACCATCGAAAAGCTAGCCACAAACTCTACCTAATGCATAAAATCCTGGCTATTCCTTAGCCCTTAAAAGTGGACTTTAAATTTCATGACGGCCTACACAGTCATTACTAAGCGTAGCATCCACAATTGGCTGATGGCATCGAGACTTAAGAAGCTGAGATAACCCCTTGACCCTCAAAAATGGCTTGAATGTTAGAAATCCTTAAAAAACTGGGTCGTTATTGAGGCTTGAAGATAGTGGTGTTAAGTACAGAAACTGCAAGATTTGGGTTTTTTGATGGGATATTGGACTGGCTACTTACGTTTTATTACTATACTACAATAACTGGAATGCATGATTGAACGTGAGAATGAACAATACGCAAGTTTTAAGTAGCTTGGGTTTGCTTAGGGCTAATTTTTGGAAGGGGAGACAATATTGTATACATCATTAACCTAATTAAAAACCTTGGTTAAGAAGCCTTTTTTGGGTGATAATGAGAAACAAGAATATGCATGGGGTGGGAGCATAAATCGTGGTCACTGCAGTGATATTTTGCATATGACATTTATGGTTGATTTATGCTTAGTATGTGCATATGTTGAGCTCACCGGTATCTTTTTTCTCAGCGGTTTCGCCGTCTTTGGCCGGGGGAGGGGGCGCGGGGGTTTTGTCGTCGGGAGGCGGCTTCCCGGCGGCGCTTTTCCGCCCGTTCGCTTGGCTGCTCATTTTTGACGTTCGCTCGTCTTCTTCGTCGTCATCGCCGTCGCCGATGGTTTCACCTGGGCCAACTTTCGACGGGGAACTGGCACGAAAGAACACCGAACCGTTCCGCCCGCCCCCCCGTTCATTTGCATGCTTCGACCCGCATCTCCACCCCTCGCAGACCGCCTTTTTCAGCCCCCTTTTCTTACCCCCCTCGCCCCTTTTCACCTCCCTCCTAAGACCAAATCACTCCCTTTCATCATATCATCCTATGATCTCACTATACTACCTTCAAGTTTCGACAATTTAAACTAACAAACCAAAACAACACAATCCTAACAAAATACAAAACAAATCATTTTTGTCTTATTATGCAATACAAAGAGCTCTTACAAAAAATAGTGTACCAGGGTTGGATAGGTAAAACAATATATTTAATAGGGCCTTTTGTGCCCAAAATGATGAAAAATCAAATTAAAAAGGGCCCTTTTCATAGTTAAAATGGCCCCTAGTGCCCAAAAAGGGTCAAAAATCAATCTAAAATCGGTCAAAAATCAAGATAAAATGGGCCTTTTTTGTCGTTTAAGAATAAAATCTAGTTAAGATGGCCTCTAGTGCCCAAAAATGGTGAAAAATCAAGCTAACTAGAGTCGTTTTTGTCGTTAAAGAAAAAATATAGTTAAAATGGCCCCTAGTGCTCTAAAAGGGTCAAAAATCAAGCTAAAAGGGTCAAAAATCAAGATAAATAAAAAGGGCCGAAAATCGAGATAAAAAGGACCGAAAATCGAGATAAAAAGGGTCAAAAATCAAGATAAAAATTGGGCAGAAATCGAGATAAATAAAAAGGGTAAAAAAAATCAAGATTAAAAGGGTCAAAAATCGAGATTAAAAAGGTCAAAAATCAAGCTAAAAAGGGTCAAAAATCAAGCTAAAAAGGGTCAAAAATCAAGCTAAAAAGGGTCAAAAATCAAGATAAAAAGGCTCAAAAATCAAGCTAAAAAGGGTTAAAAATCAAGATAAAAAGGGCTTTTGTTTTTTTGGTCGTTATAGAACAAAATCTAGTTTAAGATGGTACTTAGTGCCCAAAAGGGTCAAAATCAGCTACCTATAAAGGGCCTTTTGTCGCTAAAGAACGAAATCTTGTTAAGATGGCTCCTTGTGCCCAAAAAGGGCAAAAAATCAAGCTAAAAAGGGTCAAAATCAAGCTAATAAGGGCCCTTTTTTTTTTCGTTAAAGAACAAAATCTAGTTAAGATGGCCCCTAGTACCCCAAAACTCAAGCTAAAATGGCCTTTTGTGTGTGTCGTTATGGAACAAAATCTAGTTAGGAGGACCCTAGTGTCCAAAAAGGGGAAAAAATCAAGCTAATAAGGGCCTTTTTTTGTCGTTTTAAGACGGCTAGTGCCCAAAAATGGTCAAAAATCAAGCTGAATAAAAAGGGCCCTATTTGTCGAAAGGAATAGTATGATTGGGTAGTGACGTAGTATCATTGTAGTAGTCAAAAAAGATGCCAGGGAATCTGCTCCATCCGGGCCATCTTTGGTGCTCCAGCCTCCCTTCACTTCTGTAACCAAGTGAATGTACAACCAGCGATGGCGTCTTTTGCAATATTAATCGTAAAGACCTATCTTTGCTGTAATGATAACTCCGGGCTCGAAAATGATGCTTTTAAAAAAGGTCGCATTCGTGTCTTTTCATTCAAATCACCGATGAGCGAATAGCGATCGATGCCCCCCTCTCCGTTCACTTTTTTCCTCCGATCGTTCCGAAAACGATAAATCCCCAACTTCGTATATAGCGAGCGCTTGTAAAAATGGGGCATCTTTTCCAGTATTGAAGTTCGGTGTCCGCCTTGTGCGTGACTCGGTTCCCTTTTTCTTCTCGAAAATCCCACCCCCGTCATTGAAAGGGTAAAAGGCGCCGTAGCCCACTTTTTTCCCCACGTAGATCCCCCTCATTGATCTTCGACGATTCCGCTTTTCCCTCGAGTCGCAGCCTTCGGAAATTTTCAACTCGCCCCTGACACGCACGTTATTCAATTATGACCGAAACTTCTTCCTATATTCGAATATTGTTTCTGCCCTAACATAGAATGGTAACATGGATTAGTTTTACTCATGTCCACCAATGTCCAGCTCTACTATGACCAACAGTAGCAAAGTGTATAGAGCTGCTCGGACTGCTCCACTATAGGTCATATCATTTTTTCATTAGAGAGCTCTACTATGACCAACAGTAGCAAAGTACATAGGGCTGCTCTTTTTTTTTCTTTTCTTTCTTGAGCTCATCCTTTTATGATTTTCTGAAGGCTTTCTTTACCTGTGCCCCTTCTTGGTTGTTTGCTTTTTTTAGGTCACGAATTCCAGACTTGAAATACCGTTAAATGATCTAAATTTGGAATTTTTCTTTGTTTTCAATATAAATACGATACGCAATTGTTTATTTACATTGTATTCTCATTTTCAGATTCCAAAGTGCATATTATCCCCTCTCTCCTCCCACTTGAAACCCCTTTCCTTTTCACTTGAAAGCGGGTCCCCCTTTTTTGTGTGTCCCTAAGCCTCAGTTCGAAAATGGAACCGGTATTCGAGTGGGATTTAAAGACGGGACAGTTGGTCGTTAAAAGCGAAGAAGAAGAAAAAGCTTGCAAATGTCACAACTGCGGGAATCCGGATGGATTCTGCTGCCGGCGAAGCGAACAGATATCGTTCTTGAGAGGTGAGACAGTCTGCATACTTTTACAAGAGTCTTTCGAAAGCGTCGTCCTCAATTTGGACACTTTAAGCACGGCGAGACATCTCATCCTTTCACTCGTCAAGTCGGACGAGTATAGGAATTCGCTAAGGAACCGGAACAATCGCGTCTGGAGACATTTGGCGTACAAGCAGTTCGTCGCTTGGATCAACTCATGGTCGCCTACACGGGAGAAGAATAAAAACTCATCAATTCCAGCCTGCGTAGTCAAAAAAATCAGGGAGACCTTCCCAGAACCAAACGGATTTTACGATCCACAATTAGTCAACGATGAATTTTTCGATTAAGTCATCTCAATGTGATATTCGCTCAATAAATTTCCAATTTATCGCTCTTATTCTGTTATTACCCATGAAAATCCCATTTTGGGTTCAAGGGTAAATAATCAACCCTTTCGAGAACCCTGACTCATAAGATTGAAATCGCGAACGTGCAATCAAGACGAGGAATTGTGCAATCTGATATCCATAATAATTTTTCTTCGTATAGAAGCCAAATTACATGTCAAATATTGGACTTTTTACCTTTCGTCATTTTTAAAAAGGTGGAAAATTAAAGGAGGGCCAAGCTAATTAGAGAACCCGTTGCATCGATTTTGATACAAAGCTGTGATGGATGGGAAGAACGTTGTCCTGACAGGTTTAGCCAAGGAAATGGCTCAAAATTGCCGAACTAATTTTCTTCTTATCGAGAAATGGGCCCAAGGCGAAGGCGTATGACATATTGACCTACTGCCAAGTGCTAGTGGAATTTTTTGCAGAAAAAAGTTTGGAATTTTGAAAAGCTCATTTTTGATTTATAAAATGGGGGTGTAAGAAGAAGGCTTTAGCCATGTTGAATTAGCAATATGAGACGGATTCCATGTGGTCCACTGAAACCAGTGATCTGAATTCCCCCCCCCCCCAAACCAGAGATTGAAGGGAGTTTGGGGCTATTGGGTGATAGATGAAAGAGTTTTGGAAGGTCAAATTCGGGGGAGGGGTATGAAGAAAGTGGTTGGGGTTGGGGGAATATATTTAGAGGGATATTGGGGTTAGTGTTAAGGAAAAGCTATAGGGTGCTTTTGGACGAAAAATTTGCTCTTAAAACCCTGATTTTGAGGTTTCTGACAAAAATTCTCTCTTTGAAGATAATTTGAGTTTTAACGGCACTTTGGTCTTAGAAATGTTGACTAAGAGGTTTTTGACGAAAATTTGGTTGGCTCTTAAAACCTTGATTTTGAGATTTTTGACCAAAAGAGGGCTCTTAAAACTTTGATTTTGAGGTTTTTGGACGAAAATTGGGCTTTACAAATGTTGATTTTACGGTTTTTGACGAAAATTCGGCTCTTAAAACCTTGATTTTGAGATTTTTGACCAAAAAAAGGGCTCTTAAAACTTTGATTTTGAGGTTTTTGACAAAAATTCTCTCTTTGAAGATAATTTAAGGTTTTAACGGAACTTTGGCTTTAGAAATGTTGACTAAGAGGTTTTTGACGAAAATTTGGTTGGCTCTTAAAACCTTGATTTTGAGATTTTTGACCAAAAAAGGGCTCTTAAAAATTTGATTTTGAGGTTTTTGGACGAAAATTGGGCTTTACAAATGTTGATTTTACGTTTTTTGACGAAAATTCGGCTCTTAAAACCTTGATTTAGAGAATTCTTGACAAAAAAAAAAAGTTTTAAAACTTTGATTTTGAGGTTTGTGGACGAAAATTTGACGAAACTGATCTCTTAAAACCCTAAGTTTGAGGTTTTTGCCGAAAAATAATTGTCTCTTAAAACGTTGATTTTGAGGTTTTTGATGAAAGATAGGTTCTCAAATAATGCAAATTTTAAGGTTTCTGACGAAAGAGAGCCTTAAAACGTCGATTTTGAGGTTTTTTACGAAAAATTGTCTTTTAAAACGTTGATTATGAGGTTTTCCAAACGAAAATTATCTCTTAAAACGTTGATTTTGAGTATTTTTGACGAAAATTTGCCTTTATAAAACGTTGATTTTTAGATTTTTGATGAAAGATTGGTTCTCAAATAATGCAAATTTTAAGGTTTCTAAAGAAAAAGTGCCTTACAACGTCGATTTTGAGGTTTTTTACGAAAAACTGTCACTTAAAACGTTGATTTTGAGTATTTTTGACGAAAATTTGCCTTTATAAAACGTTGATTTTAAGGTTTTTGATGATGATGAAAGATTAGTTTTCAAAAATGCAAATTTTAAGGTTTCTGAAGAAAAAGAGGAGCCTTAAAACGTCGATTTTGAGGTTTTTTTACGAAAAAGAGCTTTAAAACGTCGATTTTGAGGTTTTTTTACGCAAAACTGTCTCTTAAAACGTTGATTTTGAGGTTTTCCAAACGAAAATTATTTCTTAAAACATTGATATTGAGTATTTTTGACGAAAATTTGCCTTTATAAAACGTTGATTTTGAGGTTTTTGATAAAAGATTAGTTCTAAAATCACGTAAATTTTGAGGTTTTTGAAGAAAAAGGGCCTTAAAACGTCGATTTTGAGGTTTTTTACGAAAAACTGTCACTTAAAACGTTGATTTTGAGTATTTTTGACGAAAATTTGCCTTTATAAAACGTTGATTTTAAGGTTTTTGATGAAAGATTAGTTTTCAAAAATGCAAATTTTAAGGTTTCTGAAGAAAAAGAGGAGCCTTAAAACGTCGATTTTGAGGTTTTTTACGAAAAAGAGCTTTAAAACGTCGATTTTGAGGTTTTTTACGCAAAACTGTCTCTTAAAACGTTGATTTTGAGGTTTTCCAAACGAAAATTATCTCTTAAAACATTGATATTGAGGATTTTTGACGAAAATTTGCCTTTATAAAACGTTGATTTTGAGGTTTTTGATGAAAGATTAGTTCTAAAATATCGTAAATTTTGAGGTTTTTGAAGAAAAAGGGCCTTAAAACGTCGATTTTGAGGTTTTTTACGTAAAACTGTCACTTAAAACATTGACTTTGAGTATTTTTGACGAAAATTTGCCTTTATAAAACGTTGATTTTTAGGTTTTTGATGAAAGATTGGTTTTCAAAAATGCAAATTTTAAGGTTTCTGAAGAAAAAGAGCCTTAAAACGTCGATTGTAAGGTTTTTTACGAAAAAGAGCCTTAAAACGTCGATTTTGAGGTTTTTTACGCTAAACTGTCTCTTAATACGTTGATTTTGAGGTTTTTGACGAAAGAGAGCCGATGATTTTGAAGATTTTTGACGAATAAAAGTCGAAAGCAAAAGGTCTACATCGATTTACGTCACGAGGCCGGGGATGTAACCTCGACGTAACCTTCCAAGTTTTCAGAACACGTCAACATCAATAATTAGTATCAAATTTTGTACTATTTCATTTATTAAATTCAGCTTTTTCGTTGTTTTAGCAAATTTTTTACTATGGCGACTCTCAGGGAAAAGCAGATTTGTAAGTTTGACGTCCAATTTATATTTCCAGCGAGTCATTCTGCTCGTTTTTCAGATGCTTTGAAGCAGATGCTCAATTTGAACGAGCCGGAATCGAAGGCGATAGCGCCGGAGCCTGTCTGGAAAATCCTCATTTACGACAGATACGGTCAAGATATCATTTCCCCGCTTATATCGGTGAAGGAGCTCAGGGAAATGGGAGTCACCCTTCATGTGTAATTATCTCTTATTGCTGTAGGAGGCCTTTGCCTCACCCCCCTGGGGTTGCTCGGGAAATTTGTGCTTTACCACTCCAGTCGCCGCATTGTATTCCCAAATTCAACTACTAATGGTTTTTGAGTCCCCATTATGGGCGACCTTTTGAAATGAACTTTTCTAAGAATCTATCATATTTTTTTTTAGAAATTTACATTCTGACCGTGATCCTATACCTGACGCTCCAGCAGTCTATTTCTGCATGCCGACTGAAGAAAATTTAGGACGAATCGCTCAAGATTTCCAGAAAAATATCTATGACGTTTATCATCTGAATTTCATTTCTCCGCTCTCTCGGGAAAAGCTGGAAGACCTGGCGGCCGTCGCATTAGAAGCGAATTGCTCCGCTAACATTCATAAAGTTTTCGACCAATATTTGAATTTTATTTCTTTAGAAGACGATATGTTTATTTTAAGACATCAAAACAGCGATGCAGTTTCATATTATTGTAAGTTTTATTTAAATAAAAAAATTCTTTTTTGTTCATTAATTTTTATTTTTAGCTATAAATCGTGGGGATATTAAAGACACCGATATGGATACAATTATGGACACAATTGTCGACAGTTTATTTTCTGTATTTGCCACACTTGGTAAGATTTTGATGCCTTATTGCTTCCCAAACTAGGGAGGCTCAAGATTTTCAATATCCTCCAAAAATTTAGTTTTTCTATTCTTTCTTAACATATTTCAAGGTTATTTTTCATCAAAAACCTTAAAATCGACATTTTAAGAGAAAGCCAATTTTTCTTCAAAAACCTCAAAATCAACATCTGAAAAGCCTAATTTGTCCAAAAACCTCAAAATCAAGTTTTATTAACCCAAATTTTCGTCGAAAACCACAAAATCAACGTTTTAAGAGATAATTTTCGTTTGAAAAACCTCAAAATCAACGTTTTTTAAAGCCACGTCTCTTGTCAAAAACCTTAAAATTTACATTATTTGAGAACCGATCTTTCGTCAAAAACCTCAAAAGCAACGTTTTATAAAGCCAAATTTTCGTTCAAAAACCTCAAAATCAAAGTTTTAATAGACATTGTTTGTCAAAAACCTCAAAATTAAGGTTTTAGAGCCAATTTTCGTTAAAAAATTCAAAATCAATATTTGTAAAGCTCCATTGCCGTCCGACAACCTCGAAATGAAAGTTTTAAGAGCCTTTTTTCGTCAAAAACCTCAAAATCAACATCTGAAAAGCCTAATTTTCGTCCTAAAACCTCAAATTCAAAGTTTTAGAGTCTTTTTTTCGTCAAAAATCTCAAAATCAAGGTTTTTGAGCCAAATTTTCGTCAAAAAACTCAAAATCAACATTTTTAAAGCCCAATTTTCGTCCAAAAACCTCAAAATCAAAGTTTTAAGAACCTTTTTCGTCAAAAACCTTAAAATCGACATTTTAAGAGAGAGCCAGTTTTTCTTCAAAAACCTCAAAATTTTCGTCCAAAAGCCTAATTTTCGTCCAAAAACCTCAAATTCAAAGTTTAAGATTTTTTTTTTTTTTTTTTGTCAAAAATCTCAAAATCAAGATTTTAGAGCCAAATTTTCGTCCAAAAACTCAAAATCAACTTTTTTAAAGCCCAATTTTCGTCCAAAAACCTCAAAATCAAAGTTTTAAGAGCCTTTTTTCGTCAAAAACCTTAAAATCGAAATTTTAAGAGAGAGCCAATTTTTCTTCAAAAACCTCAAAATCAACATCTGAAAAGCCTAATTTTAGGAAAACCTCAAAATCAAAGTTTTAAGAGACATTTTACATCAAAAACCTCAAAATCAAGGTTTCAAGAGCCAAATTTTCATCAAAAACCTCAAAATCAACATTTGTAAAGCTTAATTTTCGTCCAAAAACCTCAAAATCATGGTTTTAAGGGCCAATTTTTCGTCAAAAACCTCAGAATCAGCGTTTTAAGTGCAATTTATTTGGTCAAAAACCTCAAAATCAAAATTTTTAAAACGCCAATTTTCTTCAAAAACCTTAAAGATAACATTCAAAACTTTTTTTGAGGGGAGGGGGGGAAAAGGGTTCCATTTGTTTAAAAGGGGGGCCGCAATGTCAAAAAGTTTGGGAACCTCTGCCTTATTATGTTCAAAGTAAAAGAAGTTCTGAAATTTCGAAAATTTACTAAAAAGATATCGATTCTTATGTAAAATTGCACGGAAAATAGGATGGAATCAATTAAAAAATCGAAAACATATTTGTACTCAGCACCCCAAAATTCCTTTAATGTTTTTCCAGGATCGGTCCCAATAATTCGAAGTCCGAGAGGCAACGCTGCCGAAATGGTCGCCGAAAAATTGGACAAAAAATTACGAGAAAACTTACGAGATACGAGGAACAGTTTGTTTTTAATGGATACCGCACAGTCGGTCAGATTTAGGTTCGTTTTTATTTTATATTTCTACTTTTTATGTCCGATATTAGTTTTCAGAGGCCTTTGTTGATTATTTTGGATCGCAACTTAGATATGGCTACTCCGCTCCATCATACTTGGACATATCAGGCTCTAGCGCATGACATATTGGAACTTTCGTTGAATCGAGTAGTTGTTGATGAAAGTTCAAAAACTCCTGGAGGTAGAGCAGCTTCTAAATCACGATCATGCGATTTAGATACGAAAGACAAATTTTGGTCTCTTCACAAAGGAAGGTTAGTTCTTAGAGAATAATGGTTTTTGCAGTCCTTTCCCTACAGTTGCTGAAGCAATACAAGAAGAACTTGAAGAATACAGGTCTTCTGAAGAAGATGTCAAACGCCTGAAAGCTTCCATGGTAATTTTTTTCAAAAATTTATTCTTTTTATTTCGCTCTTTAGGGTATCGACAACGAAAGCGATGCCGCATTTGAAATGATGACAGACAACACAGCCAAACTCACTTCCGCTGTAAACTCGCTTCCTCAGCTCATGGAAAAGAAAAGACTGATCGATATGCATACAACCATTGCCACAGGTTATTTCTTTCCCTTATACCTGAAAAATATTCTTTTCTTCAGGGATTTTAAACATAATCAAGCAAAGAAGACTCGACACGCTTTTTGAATATGAAGAAAAAATACTGGCCGGTGCAGCGCTTGATAAGCCTTTGATGGAAATTCTCACTGATCCTGAATTAGGAACTCCTGAAGACAAAATGAGACTATTTTTAATCTATTATATTTATTCGGATTCAATCCCTCAGGTAGAAGTCTTTACTAGCAAAGCTGCTATGAGTTCATGCTGTACTCGTTGAAAATTGATGAGGAAACCTTAAAACTTTAAAAGAGGGGGCTTTAGACCCTAAATAAGCCCTCCCCGCATCCCCTCACCTACCCTACCTTCCCCAACATCCACCCCATCACCTACATCCCAGCACCTCCCAATACCTCTCCCTTCCCCCACCCCCTGCATTCCTCTTCTTTCCAACATTCTCCCATTACCTCCCCTACCTTCCCTGACCCTCCTCCCAACATTCCACCAAATTCTTACACTCTCCCGATCCAGATTTTGACCCTTTTTTAAGCAAGAAAATGAGAGATGAGCGTACAATGGACTACAGCCGAGCTTTTTGCTACTTTTTAATCTGCCAACTCTCAGTAAATTATTATTTATTCTTTTTAGAGTGAAATGGACAAATATACAATTGCGCTTGAAAGCTCAGGCTGTGATTTAGACCCTTTGAATTACATTAAACGATGGAAGTAAGTATAATCATGATTTTAATTTTTTTTTATTATCATAATTTTAGGGCATATGCGAAAATGGCATCCGCACCTAGCCAGTATGGAGGCGGAGGTACCAAAACAGTCAGCATGTTTTCCAAATTAGTGACAAAAGGCTCCTCTTTTGTTATGGAAGGCGTTAAAAATTTAGTCGTCAAAAAACACGTTCGTTTTATTTTTCGTTCATAAATAATTGTTTTTAAAGAATTTACCAGTGACGCGGATAGTGGATCAGTTAATGGAGTCTAAGGGATGCGACGATTATCGTTATTTCGATCCCAAACAGCTCAGAACGTCCGATCCTGTGAAAAACAAAGGAGTTATAAATGAGGCGATCGTTTTTATTGTCGGAGGTGGAAATTACATCGAGTACCAAAATTTGGTCGATTATGCCAAAGTATGTGGAGTCAACATTTTGATTTTTGAAACTCAATTTTTTTCAGAGTAAATCTGGTGCTGGAGCTGGTGCGGGAAACAGAAAAGTCGTCTATGGAGCTTCATCCCTCAATAATGCCAAGCAGTTTTTAAAACAGGTTTGTTCAATTGTCACTCACCTATTGGACCAAACTTTCTGATAATTCTAGCCCCCAAAAAAGTTTCGATAGTGGAGCCTTTTAGCGGATTTCCGGAGGAAAGCAGGCTATTGGGGCCGGCCTCACGGCGGCTTTCGGCTTAGAGGCTTATATATTCGTGATCAGGACGCTCTCCTGATCACGAAAATATAGGTCATTCCAAACCTGGGGATATATATATATATATATATATATATATATATATATATATATATATATATATATATATATATTTATTTATTTATTTATTTATATATTTATATATGTACCGACGCGATAACTCGAGCTAGGATTGTTTGAATTAAACGAGACTTGGTATTTAGAGCTTTTGTTTCACCAGGTAGAAGCCTATTGAAAATGGCTTGAATCGATAAAGCGGTTCTGGTACTTCGCTTAGGGCATAAAGGGCATTTTCATGATTTTCTCAGAACCTGAAGGTTTGAGCTGGTTAAAAATCGTGACGGGAAAGTCCTAGGGGCCGAGGATCATAGTTAATAGCAGTTCAAATTTCAAAATCGGCTCTGGGACTTGTCTAAAGGGCCTAAATGGAATTTCGTGATTTTCTCGGAACCTTAAGGTTTGAGATGGTTAAAAATCGTGACGGGAAAGTCTGATGATCCGCAGACCATATTAAGAACGGTTCAAATCACGGAAGATGTTCTGGGACCCACGTTTAGGGGCCTAAATGGAATTTCGTGATTTCTTCGATAGCGGTAAGTTTGAGATGGTTGGAAATGGTGACGGAAATATGTTATGGCCCGAGGACCATAGTAAAAGACAGTTGAAATCGCCTAAGCGGTTCTGGGACTCTCCTGAGGGACTGGGGCGGGAAACTAGGACATCAAGGCAAACTAGGAGCGGAGGGGGGGAGGAACTAGGACATCAAAGATAGGATTAGGGAAGGCCTTTCCGGAGGAAATCCGCTGCTTCTCGAGGCTGCCTCGAGGCTTTTTTAGGGTCTAGACTTTCAGTTTGGAGGTTATATAACCTACACGTACTAAAATAAATCTTTTTCAGCTTTCATTATTGGGCAAAGAAGTGAACTGACACAAAATCAAATTTGAAGAGAGCATTTGCGACTTTTTTATTCTTTCATGTCTCTTTCATCCTTGAAATTATATTTATTGTTAATTGTACAGATATTTATTTAAAGTGAAAGGTAATTTGTTTATATTCATAAGGTTGGACTTGATGGCTACTCCAGCATCACTTTTGTTTTGGACCATTTTTTGTTACTTGTAAAAATAAAGGAATGTAAGACAATTAGATCGTAATAAAAGGAACTAATTTGGTTCTTATTTGTTGTGTTCTGGACCTAGATTACATGAAACTGAACACCATGGTTTGCTGCCTTAGTTCTATACAATTCCAACAGAAAGCGTTTAAGTAGGATATGTAGGATTCTGAATAACTGTGGCCATACTTCAACTCAAAAGGAGGATGTCCGGTATATCCTTTCCCCATACTGTTTTTTGGGTAGTTGAGAGCCCAAAAAAAAGTTTGGTTGCAATCGGTGACCCACTGGCTGTATGGTCACCTTGTCAGCATAGAAGACTTAGCCAGCATACACGCCCTACCCCATACTCTATTATCCTAGCCTATACTCAACATACCCCATACTCACCATATCCTGCTGCTGCGTTCCTAGATAGAATGTTTTTCAAAGTATAATATCTTGAATAAATCACCCAATCAGACAATATTGGACCGTTCAGTAGCCCAATTTGCCATAAATCGACCATTTGCTTGCCTAAGAGATGAATCTTCCAAACTGGCGAAATTGGGCTGTTTGAAGCCCATGTTTGGATAGTGTGATGTAGTCCAATCTGGCGATCCTGTTTCTAACCGGATTTGGTTAAAAATGCCAATAGTAGCAGGTTTCTTTGATGTTTTATTCAATTCATTGTCTATGATTGAATGAGAGCCGAAAAGTAGCAAAAAACAGTCAATTTTCTAGTTCTTCGTAAGGGGTTTCGAAATGAAGGGGTCCGGGCGATGTTTGATGGCCTGAACAGAAGGGAAAATGTCACCAGTGGCCGGGGGTTGAAGAAAAGGCGCAACTCTATCATTAAACCGACAAGACCGGCATTTCATAATACGGCCTTTAATCATGTGGAATGCGTCTAAGTGCACCACAGGAAATTACAGGTCAACGGAGGGGGGGAGAAGGGAATAGGAATTTTACTTTATACCCTCCACTTTCCACTCTGACATTTCAGATACATTGTCCTCGGCTTTAGTCCGTAATTATACACGTTGTCAACGAAAATCATCGTTCCCTTCATTGAGGAATTTAATGAAATTACACCATTTTCGAGGAGAATTTTACTTTTAGGCCTCCATCACTACGGTTGGTTCGAGTCGCCTCTAGATAACAGCACTGAGCACTTTTGTTGGTATTCAAAAAATTGCCCGATTTATCACAAATTGGGTGACTTTAAATTGCCTAAAGTTGCCAATTTATGGCACATTGGACTCGGTAAAATGTTGCCAGTTTTGGCGATTTATGGCAAATTGGGATACTTTAAACGGTCCAATATTGTCAGATTGGGCGATTTATTTCAATTGGATTACTTTAAATTGTCTTTAGTTGCCAGTTTGGGCGATTTATGGCAAATTGGGCAACTTTAAACGGTCCAATATTGTCAGATTGGGCGATTTATTTCGATTGGAGTACTACAAATTGTCTTTAGTTGCCAGTTTGGGCGATTTATGGCAAATTGGGCTACTTTAAACGGTCCAATATTGTCAGATTGGGCGATTTATTTCACTTTAAATTGTCTTTAGTTGCCAGTTTGGGCGATTTATGGCAAATTGGGCTACTTTAAACGGTCCAATATTGTCAGATTGGGCGATTTATTTCAATTGGACTCCTTTAAACTGTCCAATTTTGCCAGCTTTTGCGATTTTTTTGACAAATTGGGCTACCCAGCTACGTAGGAAGCCTCATAAGAAAGTTTTCGTTTACTAGAGTCTAGACCAAAGAGCTTATGAAGCGTTTTGTGACCTCCATGGCCTATGGTGGTAGCCAAGTTCTGCAGCATAAAAATTCCCTGTCAGCGAGATCCTTCCAGTTATATTCATTGTGCCTTTAAAAAATTACAGTTTAAAATTGATTTACTAGCAATAAAGTAAGACGTTAGACAGTTCGCGAAAAAAAAGGATGACCGGAAAGACTTAAAAAAACATCGTCGGCATTTGAAATGGAAAAAAAGCGTTTAAGTAATGCGATGGCTACTAGGAAGAGATGAAGAAGGAAGAAGGGGGAAAAAACCGAAAAAAGAAGATAGAATGAAAAGAGCACACCTGGGTTTTGCCATTATTTACCGTCTATAAACATTTTACTTTCAAATCAAAAGACTCCAGCCGTTGCGCCTTTTTACGATCCCTCTTAAGACACGGTTGAAAGGCAGTTTAGGAGCGAGCGAAGCTTTCATGACCCCTTAAACCACATCGATGTGACTTATTCGAGGTAGGGCGAGGAAAAAAACAAGTTTTTAAATTATTTTCAGTCACGTGTTCTTACACGAGCTCACGTTTCGTCAGTTTTGCATACAAAGATCAGAATTCATTTCAGCAAGTTGTGGTAATAAGATGCCACTTCAAAAACAGAGAGTCCATGGGTTGCCAGTGAGTCATTATTGATTGAGTTATTTTAAAATTTTTGTTTTTGTCACTTGGATTGGATAGCTTTTTATTAGATTTGGACACCTATTCCCTCAGCCCAGTTTTAGTTATCTGTTGGTAGAATGCAGTTCATTGAGGTTCCAGCAGGACGTTAGGACATGACTCCCCAGTGATGATGACCTGTGGAGAGTGCGCTCGATCTCCGGTGTACATGAAATAACGAACAATTTTGGCAGATCCTCTCCATCACTCATTTTGCTTGAACTTTGAAGAATGCAACCAAAAAGAGTTGCCTGGTCAGATTCGAAGGGACAACTGAAGTTATTAACTTCAAAATTGCTCGGTTGAAGTTGAAGATAGCCGAATCGTGATGAATGAATGAGTCGAACCCGGATTTATATGTAATAGCGGTTGAAGAACAGGAATGTTCCTGCTTTTAAAATAATTAAGGGGACGGAGAAAAAGAATAGGAGTATAAATGGATGGGAAGATAAGCATTTTGTATGGTGAGGTGTCGAGCAACCTTTTAAAGGAGATGCTAAGGGAGTGAGCGACCGCTAACTGGCCGGTCCCAGGGTCCGGTACTGGTGATGAGGCGAGATTTGTGTATTTGTTTTAAAGTGCGGGGGGCCTATGTAAGGGGGCCTCCCGCTTTTGTAATCGACTGTACCTTCGAACGCACACCTGGGCAGAAGAGCCGCATTCACTACAATTATTCATTCCACGCAGGCCCCCGTCCATCCCTGGGCATCTCTCTTTTTAACTTCGCCTTCCGACTAAATAAATACATCTCCCTCAGATCAGATAGAGCCCGCCCACCTCAAAACATTGTTATTAGCCTAATCTCCACTTTGGATAATATATTTCACTCTCCGCCTTTTGGGACCTCCTGTTAAGCTTGCTAAGGGGACCCCGCTATCCTCATTAGTGAGAATTTTTCTATTCTTATCTCAAAACCCTCTAGCACAGGTGAACAGGGTTTTATTTCCCGAAAAATAGAGTAGTGAATTACGTTTATAATAGTGTGTGTAAGGGGTATGCTCATTGCTCAGTATACCTTCAAATTAGGGTATACTGTGGTAGGGTTTGTGTGGGGTAGGGTGGGTATGGAGTATGCTGAGTATGGGATAGATTGTGTTTGGATTATGCTGAGTATAGGCCAGGTATGTATGGGATATGCTGAGTATAGCCATGGTGCGTATGGGGGTATGCTGAGTATGTGGTATGTTTTGTATGGGGTATGCTGAGTATGTGGTAGGATGGGTATGGGGTATATGCTCAGTATGGAGTTGGGTGTGTAAGGAGAATGCAGAGTATGAGTATAGAGTTAGGGTGTATATGGGGTATGCTGAGTATAGGCCAGGTGTGTATGCTGAGTATGTGGTAGGGTGTGCATGTATTATGCTGAGTATATATTAGTCATTAGGGTGTATATGGGGTATGCAGAGTATGGGATATGCTGAGTATAGAGTAGGGTTAGTATGGGGTATACTGAGTATGATGTAATCTCAATTAATCCTTCAAAATCTGGTAGTTCAGTGGAAGCCGAATGAAAAATCCCATGGAAATCTGGAGAATAGCTGTTGATGGTTCCTCCCTTGTTGAAGATTTCGGTTTCCACTGAATGGGAACCTGTCGGATTTGTGAACGGTCGACTCTATTGCTCTTAGCTGGTTGGTGAGACCTCAATCAATTCCACAAGTCATCCAGTCCAATAATAAAATGTCTCATCCATAAAAAGTAACCGATTCTGAAAGGGTCTCGACAAGCACTTATTTGTAGGCGATATTCGCATCGGTAATTTTTTTTCTCCCCCCTTCGTCTTCTTTTCGAAACCAGTTAAGTGATTTCAAAATTCAAATTGGCTCGTAAAGAAGTATCTCTGCAAAGTGGGGAGGGTATAAATTAATGAGAGAAATTTATTAGGGTAGCCGGTGTAGGATTGAATCCCTAACCGAGGCACTCCAGGTCTCGAGGTTGATGGCTTGATTATTTCTTTAGAAACGTCTCGAAATGGAAATTCCAGAGAAGAACTTTCTGAAAATTACGTTTCTAAAAGGTAGAAAACGTATTCGAGTGGGCGTCTGTTTTGTCAACTCGAGGCTTCCCACCCGAACTGAGGATTTACATAAATATCTCCGTTAGAACGACGAAGAGATGTTATCGTTCTCGGCCTCTTAGCTCACAGCTGGACTCATCTTCCCAACACAAATCAAAATATCTACTCCTTAACTACCTGTTTTTTTGTTTCTTCCCTCCCCTGGACCTTCCATATTCTCCCCAGGGACCCTCCAAAATGATAAGGACATATATCAAAACGGAATATGTAGCACGAAACGCATTCAATCTCTTTTATTAATTTCTTTATCCTCGATGGAAATTTCTCATCGGAAATCACGCTGTTCGAACATGATTTCGCATCATTCAACATTTTTAAATTTTTTTTTAAATAAGAAACTTGGGAATGGTAGATAAAATCTAAAAGGGGGGACAAAATGGTTGATAAAGGTTCCAATTAGCACCAATTACTTGGCAGTAAAAGTAAAGGGTGAGCAGGTATAATAGAGCCATCCCTCTTCACGTCCTCACAGTTCATAGTTATATAAAAAATGGAAATCCGATAGTGTTGATGTGTTCGGTCATTAAGTAGCTCTTCTCAGGCCTTATAACCTTTTTTTCTACACCCAGAACATTTTTTTTATACCTTCCCTTTTTTAAAACACGATCAATTCTGACTTTTACGTCACGCGAAGATTTTTTTAGAATTTTTTTTCGTCTTATTTATCACCTTCTGCGAAGTTTTGGGTGATCTGAAGCAAAATGGGTGGTGGGGGACTTACTGCGAGAAAAGGTGGACTTTGACCGTTTTTTATTTGACGATTAGGGCTTAGGGATAAAATTCGTTTCATCGACAAACGATCAAAGTTCTTCCAAAAAAGCGTCCTTCTGTTTACAAAGTGGGTTTCCTTCAAAAAAGATCAAAGTCCCAAGAACGAGCCCTCCAGGAGGCCACACCTTGCCAGAAGACGTCGATTGGATTTTTAAATCGATAAAATATTTCATTCGGATTCTAGAAAGGAGGAAAGCGATGGGAGACTGCACGCCGCCTAGGATTCGCTGTTTGACCTTTACAGTCTGAAGACGCTCGAGACTCTTCGGCGCCCCCCCCCCTTTTGACCCGCGTTATCCTCAGCCTTTTCTTCTTATATAACGCATAGAACTCTCGAAATTCGCTCTTTAAACAAATACTGGTTCTGGATAAAGCCCTTGAACGAGAACGACCTCGTTTGAACCGGCCGGATAATCGGTCCCTAATCGAAATCCGAGTCTGCTGTCGTAAAACAAACGAGAACTTTTAAAAAAATCAATAAGCCCAATGACATTGAACTTCCTCCGCCTAAAGGTCAATTCCCTCTACACAATTTTATAATAAATACCACAATTAATAAGGTACATCTTATCTTCCATTATAATTAATTCCTCGTTTAACTAGGCTAATTAGTCCTAAATATTAGCAGCAGATAGGATTATCAAATAGCACGATTATAATTGGACGAAGGGTCAAAATGACGAAAATATCGAAGTTTTGAAATGCCGTAGCTAGGCAAGGTGGGCGGTAGGTTTCACTTAGGCTGCAACCTACCAAATTTGGTGGGCGGTAGGTTTCACTTAGGCCGCAACCTTCCAAATTTGGTGTGCGATAGGTTTCGCTTAGACCTCCAGTGAAGGCTAGCACAATCTACCGTCTAAAAAAGACTCTGGTAGGTTGCATTCCCGTCTCCGATGAAGAGTTGCCGAGCTATAGCTCTTTGAAACTAGGATTTTCTTAAAGTCTGCACAGTTCAAACTTGCAGTCCTTACTCCTCCTATCCTAGGGGGGTGAGGCAAGGGTACTCTTGTAATACCTAATTAGCAGGAGGATTCTACGAAGAAAAAAACCTATGTTACAATTCTTCAAGTTCCCAGTTTCTTTTTCCTTTATGTTTGTCTGTGTTTGAAATAACAGACTATTGAGATTAGACTTTCACCCTCCCCCTTTTTTTCAGGCACCTTTTCAGAGTTGAGTTTACACAGACGCAAGAGACAGAATAAACAAACTGACCCATATCAAGGGCCTTATAGTAGCTACAACTTTACCTTTATTTACATCCGACACGCTAAACAACTCGACTTCCCAAACACTTTATTTTTTACCTCAAACATCAACAAAACCCGAAAATCCCTCGCAAAAAAACATTAATTTATATAAGAGAGAGGGGCCTCCATAATCGTAATGCGATATCGCAAGGCCTCCTCTGCCCCGGGAAATGACATTTAGATGTCAACGAACCTAAAGACGAACCGCTTAGAAACTGCAATCTTATCGTACTCATTACCTAACGATTAATAAAATAATTAGAAATCGTAAACATATTTTTAATAGGGCAAAACTCGTATTCGAAATGTGGTCAATTTGATAGCGTTATCAGCTGTAGCTAGGCAACTCTTCATCGGAGACAGGAGTGCAACCTACCGGTCATTAAGAGGAGTTATCTAGTATTTGATAGTTGAATAACTTAAAAGAGATAATTTACAAATTTTCGTTGTGTTTCTCCATAATTCGTAAGGAATGTTATTTTATTTCGACGAACCTTTCGGAAATAAAGGGAGTAGTTTCATTTAAGTTGGTAGAATTCGCTCTCACTTGAAATGATACTTCAGGGCAACATACCGCCCACCAAATGACACCAAATGACTTCCTCCATAGGTAAGCTGTTAGGAGGTGGTTCTTCTTATGAGTTTAGGAGCACGTCTAGGACTATGGGCTCATAAATTTTAGGGTTAATTTTTTTCCTCTCGCGAGTAAAGCTCAAGATGCTAAGTTTCTTGACTTCTGGATTTTTCCCCATATTTCGTTTGATTTTAATACTTTCAAATAGTGCAAATCAATCAGCAATCATTGTGGAAGTCGAAATCGACGAGTTCTGCTGCTATAATCATTGCTTTTCGAGGAATGTTATTAATTTTGTTTACTTGTAAAAACGATGTTTCTGAAGGAAGCGCCTTGATGCAAGTCTTACTTCAAACGTAGTTATGTAACCTTGGTGAGAATTCATGTTTCGTCTTATTTGCATTTCGATTCATTGTCCTTCTATTTGAAAATGTGTTTACTTGAAAGGGAACGTCATTTGTTGAAAAAATATTTTGGGTGTGGCGGATTCTAAATTCGCATACTTTTGTTGCAAAAATGAAGATGGAAATAATTAAGAAAGGACCTCGATGAGCTTGAGACAAAGACAAGAATCCGGAGGGTGCCCCTCCCACATACCACACCTATCGAACCACTCCAAATACACTTTTTCAAAAGATTCCGAAGAATTTTCAATTTATCGAAGAAGTTTTGGACCACCCTTGGGTCAATTTTTTGTTGCAAGAGTGTGTTTTGCCGAACGATGTCCCTTTTAATTTGAAGGTGATTAGGCGGTCGGCATTTCCTGAGTAGACCACCGACAACGAATGATCTTCGGAAACGGGCGAGATGAACGATTGGCCACGGATTGTTAAGGGATAAAGCGTATAAAATGAGGGTTGTGCCACCTGTTGTCGGCACTGTAAACGGTCAAGATCTAGATTGATGGAAGGTTTCGTTAAGTGGGAATCTTTTCCCCGCGGCGGCGGGTCCGGTTTGTGTGGTCCTACGTCCCATTAGTCCCCCGATAGCGTCCCTCCCACCAGAGGGGGCATTACCCAAAAGCTAATAACTATATCATGGGAAGGGATCCTTCGCTAATGGAGACGATCCGGCGACAAATTATAAGGTTAATGAAATTTATTCTTGGATTCTTGTGGGTAATTGAGCTTTTTGTCCCCGGATCACAGGAACCTTTAGATTCCAATCGATTTTAGGATGTTCAACCTCGGGTACCATCTTAATCTTCTCCATCTATGTAAGCACTAGTTGGCGATATGAAGATGCCAGCTTCTTCTGTATGATCTGCTAGAAAAGGAAATTCAGGGCTGGCCCTTAGTTGTGATCAAAGATAGCACTTGATGGCCAAGTGTCGTCATCTGCCGAGCCCTTCTCGCTGCAAACTAGGTTCGTCCCTTTTCAGGGCCAAAAAGGTTCGGCTCTTTTCGGGGCCAACTATGTTCGGCCCTTTTCGGGACCAACTAGGTTTGGAGGAAAATGAATATACCGGAACCTTTATACCCAACGGATTTTTTTCGGTTGACGAATTGGTTTGTTTACTTAGATGATCTATTTGTTTAGATAGATGACGAATAGACTATGTCCCTACCTTCCGAAAGCAATAGTAGGGTAAGTAGGTCCTCATCTTAAGGATTCTTCAAGGAACAACCACTCTTCAGCGCCATCATCGGTCAGTGAAGAAGTTTTTTTTCCCGAAGACTTTTCCATTATCGGATTTCAAATCATTATAATCCGAAGAGTTTATCGTTTAAAAAAAACGACTATTGGTTTTAAGAAAATTGGTTTTTGAAACATGGTCGTCCATAAAAAGGGACAATTACCTCTCCGGAAGAATTTCTTCAATTTAACTTTTTCTCACGGGACCTCTTTCAGGTTTTAAAAAATTTATCAAAAGGGAGGAAAGGGTCGTAAAGCGTTCCCTTTTAACCCTCGCGTTTAAAAACATTAACGACATACGTCTAATTGCAAGCCGAATGATTTTTCTCATTTTCTTGGAAACGAACAGAATGGAAAGGAGAATCTGAAGAAAATAGGTGGGGGCTTCACGTGACATAGCCGGACGAAGAAAATCGATTTGTGAGTCATTTTAGACAACACTAGGCAAAATACGTACTTGAATCACAAATGATCGTCAAAATATGCTGGTTTAGGTCTTCAACGGAGAAGTTTGGATTCATTCAAAGGGGTAAAAGCCAGGGGAAACAGCAGTGGAGTCTCTTGTTTGTCTACTCGGGCTCAACTCATTCCGCCCAACTTAATTGGCCCAGAAAAGGGCCGAACCTAGTGGATATTGTGGAGGTCATAGCCCGCTCTCGGCATAGCAGACGAGCCAGGCTCCATGCGTTCCAAATATCTAGCGTTATAAACTTATACACTAAGCTAATTATCCCTTCAAATGAATTAAGTAAAGAATGTTATTTTCCATTCGCTTTGGAGGATGTGAAGAATGCGATCCTATTACTCGTAGATATTCGATTAATGACCAAATGACACAGTGCTCGCCCCGACAATAGCTCCATTGTCTGACAGATCCATTTATTGTTATGAATTATTGCTTTTTCATTGAGAACCCTTTTTTTGAAACAATAGACGGGGAGAGTTTGTCGGGTGGCCGAAGAAGCCGCCTTTTGTCCGGCTCTGGGAAGAAGAAGAAGAAGAAGAAGAAGAGGAACAAAAAAAAAAAGGGGGCCCGAGTTGGAAAACAATCGGCTGATGGGCAGTAGTGCGGCAGGAGCATTGTAAGTCTCCCTCTTCGTCGTTTCGTTCCTCTCTCTCCCTTCTTACTTATGTCTCACAATACACCTTCCATCATAATTTACGAGGGCGATTGTGGTCGGGTCGCATTGTTTAACAGAGGGCGGAACTCGAGTGTTTCATAATTGGTTTATAGGCCTCTCGAGGGTCCCCGTCCTCTGTGTAAAAAGGTGAATTCCGATCGTCCTCCGTCCGAATACCGGACCACCATAGGGGATCGCTATAGAAACCACCGTTACTTCTTTATTAATCCTCATTTAATATTCTCAGAGGAGGTCGAGATGAAACCCTGTCATAATATTTTTACGAGCCACACGTGTATCGAACAATGGACCTCATTCATTCGAACCCCGCTGTCAAATAAAATGGCCGAGTTGAGACTTACCAGGTGAATAAAGGACGTTGACAGAGGAGATCGTTAGTTGCGGCAAAATCCCGAAAAATAGTGAGATTTGCTGCCCAGCAATAGAGAATTGGAAAAGTTGGTTGCAGCACAGTATACCCCAGGAATCGAATTAGACAAAAAACAAAAAAAATCTTCCCGTATTCCTACTCGTAAAACAAGTAGAACTTCCCGTATCCCTACTGGTAAAACGGGTAGATTTTCCAGTATCCGTACACGTAAAACGGGTAGTTCTTCCCGTATCCGTACTCGTAAAACGGGCACTTCTTCCAGTATCCGTACTCGTAAAACGGGTAGTTCTTCCCGTATCCGTACTCGTAAAACGGGCACTTCTTCCAGTATCCGTACTCGTAAAACGGGTAGTTCTTCCAGTATCCGTACTCGTAAAACGGGTAGTTCTTCCCGTATCCGTACTCGTAAAACGGGTAGTTCTCCCAGTATCCGTACTCGTAAAACGGGTAGTTCTTCCAGTATCCGTACTCGTAAAACGGGCAGTTCTTCCAGTATCCGTACTCGTAAAACGGGTAGTTCTTCCCGTATCCGTACTCGTAAAACGGGTAGTTCTTCCCGTATCCGTACTCGTAAAACGGGTAGTTTTTCCGGTATCCGTACTAGTAAAACGGGTAGTTCTTCCAGTATCCGTACTCGTAAAACGGGTAGTTCTTCCAGTATCCGTACTCGTAAAACGGGTAGTTCTTCCAGTATCCGTACTCGTAAAACGGGTAGTTCTTCCCGTATCCGTACTCGTAAAACGGGTAGTTCTTCCCGTATCCGTACTCGTAAAACGGGTAGTTCTTCTGGTATCCGTACTAGAAAAACGGGTAGTTCTTCCAGTATCCGTACTCGTAAAACGGGTAGTTCTTCCAGTATCCGTACTCGTAAAACGGGTAGTTCTTCCCGTATCCGTACTCGTAAAACGGGTAGTTCTTCCGGTATCCGTACTAGAAAAACGGGTAGTTCTTCCAGTATCCGTACTCGTAAAACGGGTAGTTCTTCCAGTATCCGTACTCGTAAAACGGGTAGTTCTTCCCGTATCCGGGATTCAAGATCTTCCAACCCTATTTAAAGCAGATACATGTAAGGATTTGCTGATTGATTTGATTGATAATCTGTTTCGATTGGTGCGATTCCTGGCTCAAGAGAAATGAAGCCGGATGTGAAGAATGTGCCATTGACAAAGGACGAAGGAATTCTCCACTTTTGAGAGGAGATAACAATATCGAGGCTGTGATGTCGGGATTCCATTTAAAGAACAAGTGTCACACGGGTCCTTTCCGTTATCAGCTTTTTTTGTACCCACTTCTTTCTTCAAACATGAAATATGTTTAAGTAGATCGGGGGTCTTAAGTGGAGGGGCCCGGTGGGTGAATACCTGTGTCAAGTAATTAGCCCCTATGGAATGCCGAGAGCTGAAAGGACGGGGTGTGGGAATGGAATTCTTCGAGTGAGAAAGAGTCGATATAAGGGGGGACGGAAACATGGAAACTATGGGCCAAACTTATCAGCGAAAACATCTTTAAAAGAGCGTGTTAAAAGCCACCCCACTTGTAAATAATACCTCCGCAAACAGGTTTATGAATGAAACCCATTTTCATTCAGGTAGCCCACCCTAAGTGCCCCCCTCTTCATCCCATCACTTTACTTGAAACATTTTTTTTCTACGTTTCCTGAGAAAATGATGGTTGCTCATTCTTTTTAGCTCCTGCCACGCTTTTAAAGGATACGTTTTTCAATTAGGACGTACTCGGGTTTCCTTTTTTACCTACCGAAACTCGCAAAACAGGTCATAAATGCTCAATTCACAGATAAACGTTTTCCACATAAAAATCCTTAAAAACAGAAATTTCTCGCAAAAATAGAACAAATTGATATCCAAAACATTTGAATTATGCTCCCTTATCACTCTTATCATTACTTAACAAATTTCTCACTAGAGCGTGATAAAAATCCGTACCTGACTTCATTATAACAGTTCAATTTTAATTGCGAAAAAAAATGACGAAATGCCTAGAAATGGCGGAAAAATTTAGAAACTGGAACTCCCTAGGCCAGAAAAAACGTAATATAGATCATTAAAAAAAATTGAAAACTTGAAAATATCTATTATCTTATCAAACGAATGTAAAAAAAGAGATTTAAATCTGAAAGGATTCTGTATTATTAATAGACGTGAATTTGCATAACAGGCCATTTATATTTAGCCTTATAATCACCTTGAAAGGAGCAATTATTTTAAATTGCACCTTTTTTTTTTCTTCTGTAATCTGCATACTCTCTTGTTTCTTCGGGAGAGGTTTTTAAGGAGGTAAAGATTGATTTTTAAACAATTAGAGCGAGAATTATATAATTTTATAGAATTTTTTTCTAACTTTCTCAAAAAGTTGGGGCTCTACAGACCTCTCCACAAACGCCGGAGTTGCAATTTTTGGAGAGGCGGAACGCTGCCACTTTTGTATCCCCAATGTCCTAATGCCCTACCCCGTATATGGTGCCGTGAAAATAGGTGGTTTTCTACAAAAATCCCGGAACGCTTCTTTAAAAAGTCTTTTTTAGGAAATATGAGTAGGTCCTGTTTTTATAATAATATCTTCTTGGTCTATTTACAAGAATGATAAGGACTTTTTTTTCTTTTAATTTTTGAAATTAATCTCAATATAAGAAGAAATATCTTGGAAAAGGTCACGTGGCAATTGATGCCATGCGGTCTACGACTGGTCCTAAAACTCGTTCGCCTTGGTTTTAAAATTGCTTTTGAATTTGTCATCGGAGTCAATTCTCAAAGCGGAATCACGAGGGCTGCATATTTTAAATAAAAATTCAATAAAGAAAAAGCCGACGGAAAAGGACGTTTCGAGTCACGAGCGCCTCAAAATTAAATCAATCGAGAAAAATGTCAACCTTTCAAAAACAAGGACGATCATGAACTTAAATAATTGCAGGGAAAAAGGTGGTCTTCGGTATGTGTTTGGTCCTATGATGTATCCTTCCGTTTTACGAGTACGGATAGGGAAAGATCTACCCGTTTTACGATTACGGATACGGGAAGAACTACCCGTTTTACGAGTACGGATACGGGAAGAACTACCCGTTTTACGAGTACGGATAAGGGAAGACTACCCGTTTTTCGTGTACGGATACGGGAAGAACTACCCGTTTTACGAGTAAGGATACGGGAAGAACTACCCGTTTTACGAGTACGGATACGGGAAGAACTACCCGTTTTACGAGTACGGATACGGGAAGAACTACCCGTTTTACGAGTACGGATACTGGAAGAACTACCCGTTTTACGAGTACGGATACGGGAAGACCTACCCGTTTTACGAGTACGGATACGTGAAGAACTACCCGTTTTACGAGTACGGATACGGGAAGAACTACCCGTTTTACGAGTACGGATACGGGAAGAACTACCCGTTTTACGAGTACGGATACGGGAAGAACTACCCGTTTTACGAGTACGGATACGGGAAGAACTACCCGTTTTACGAGTACGGATACGGGAAGAACTACCCGTTTTACGAGTACGGATACGGGAAGAACTACCCGTTTTACGAGTACGGATACGGGAAGAACTACCCGTTTTACGAGTACGGATACGGGAAGAACTACCCGTTTTACGAGTACGGATACGGGAAGAACTACCCGTTTTACGAGTACGGATACGGGAAGAACTACCCGTTTTACGTGTACGGATCCGGGAAAACTACCCGTTTAAGGAGTAAGGATACGGAAAGAACTACCCGTTTTACGAGTACGGATACGGGAAGACCTACCCGTTTTACGAGTACGGATACGTGAAGAACTACCCGTTTTACGAGTACGGATACGGGAAGAACTACCCGTTTTACGAGTACGGATACGGGAAGAACTACCCGTTTTACGAGTACGGATACGGAAGAACTACCCGTTTTACGAGTACGGATACGGGAAGAACTACCCGTTTTACGAGTACGGATACGGGAAGAACTACCCGTTTTACGAGTACGGATACGGGAAGAACTACCCGTTTTACGAGTACGGATACGGGAAGAACTACCCGTTTTACGAGTACGGATACGGGAAGAACTACCCGTTTTACGAGTACGGATACGGGAAAATCTTCAGCTTTACAAGTAGGGAAACGGGAAGATGTATCGTTGGATGAGACTATGTATATCATGTTTCTTGAAGTTGCGGCGATGTTGCCAAATTTAAAAAATTGCCTAGTTTACATAATGTAGGATTTCGAAAAGTTGCGGAGATTACTTGTTTTTATAATCCTATAATCCGAGTCCCCACCCAGGCATGAGAGACCCTTGCGGAGTTTACAATCTCTCTATGACCATATAGTATCTCAGTATAGGTACTACTCATTGCCTTATTCCCCTGGGAACCGGTGTATCTTAGTCGAAAACTCAATAACGGATGAACCTATTTTCCAACTTTTAAACCCTTTTTGGAAAGATCTTTTTAAAAGTATAAAGTTGTCTGCCCTAAATTCATCACTTAAAAAAAAAAAAAATTTGAGGTTTCAAACGGATAATTTAAACAAAATGGCTAACTAAGCCGATAAATTGCTAGAACACTCAAACTCGAGGCTTGAATTATTAAAAAACTATATTTATTGGACTTAAAGTAGCCTAAAATAGATAAAAATTTTTCGCATTAGTAAAATGTCCAATATTTTATAATAATTTGATGAAAATTTAAGTACTCGATGTATATCATGAGATTATGGAGGTAGTAAAGATTTATAAGATGATGTCTAGACGTAATTTTTAAAAGGAATGCTGAAAGATGATGGACTTTTTATAGGAATGTAAAAATGTTTGCTGGTGGTTAGAAAAATTCGAAAATGTTTGGTTTTCCATTGAGGTGTAGGGCGGCGCCAGTCTAGGATCGGATCCCTGCTTTGCGTTTGACAAAAATTCCAAGTCGGGTGTCATCCCGAAAGGATGATCCTCTCATCCTAATCGAAGGCGTGGTCCTTCCGACTCCTCCTCCTTCGAGGGCCTCGGCCAATCCTCTTTGAGGAGCAGACGCCTTCACCATTTGCCCGAGGGGTGTTTCCCACCGTAAAAAGAGCGCCTTTACACGAAGAACACCTCCTGGAATGTCGTGAGACCTCCCAAAACGATTTCGTCGGAAAGGATCTCGAGGAAAAAACATTAGACCGAAACTCCATTCATTTTCTTGTTAGCGGCAAGAACTTAACGACAGAGCCTTCAACCCGTATCTCACCTTGATTTACAACGGAAAAATTCTTCAGCCACTCTACTTTTTAAATTATTAAAAAGTTCATTCGTCGCCCATCAAAACCACCAGAAACAGCCAAATCACAAGAAAAGACGAATTTGAGTTTACAACGATATTGTCACGGACAAACAAGGGTCATATTGATTCTACGACTTTCTTTTTTCTCGTTGGGTCAAAATGACCCCTGGTCTCAGTATGATGGCTCATGTTCACAAATATTAATATGAATAAATTCACAAGTTTAAACATACCTATGAAATACGATCATATTCATAAATCTAACAAATTTATAGGTTTTTAATGGATTTCCGGAGGAAAGCAGGCTTTGAGGTCGGGCTTTGGGCTTATTTTGACTTCATTTTGCAGGAATTCAAATATATTTGCACTTTACTTTCATAATTAAAAAAAAAAACACAAAAAACATACCTACTCTTTTTGTAAATATTTCTAGAAATCAAAAAAACGTATTAATTGCATGATGTGGAATGTGGAAATACATGATTGTTAGAGTGGAAATGCATGATTTTTAGAGTGGAAATGCATGATTGTTGGAGTGGAGATGCATGATTGTTGGAGGCTAAATGCATGGTGGTCGGAGTCTTAATGCATGATTTTTGGACTCTTAATGCATGTTATTGGAGTCTTAATGCATGATTTTTGGACTCTAAATGCATGATTTTTGGACTCTTAATGCATGTTATTGGAGTCTTAATGCATGATTTTTTGAGTCTTGATGCATGATTTTTGGAGTCCTAATGCACGATTTTTGGATTCTAAATGCATGATTTTTGGAGTCTTAATGCATGTTATTGGAGTCTTAATGCATGATTTTTGGAGTGGAAATGTATGATTGTTAGAGTGGAGATGCATGATTGTTGGAGGCTAAATGCATGGTGGTTGGAGTCTTAATGCATGTTATTGGAGTCTTGATGCATGATTTTTGGAGTCTTGATGCATGATTTTTGGAGTCTTGATGCATGATTTTTGGAGTGGAAATGTACGATTGTTAGAGTGGAAAAGTATGATTGTTGGAGGCAAATGCATGGTTTTTGGAGTCTTAATGCATGATTTTTGGAGTCTTAATGCATGATTTTTGGAGTCTTAATGCATGATTTTTGGAGTCTTAATGCATGAATATTGGAGTGGTAATGCATGTAGGAGTCTAAACGCATGATTTTTGGAGTCTAAATGCATGATTTTTGGAGTCTTAATGCATGATTTTTGGAGTCTAAATGCATGATTTTTGGAGTCTTAATGCATGATTTTTGGAGTCTTAATGCATGATTTTTGGAGTCTTAATGCATGATTTTTGGAGTCTTAATGCACGATTTTTGGATTCTAAATGCATGATTTTTGGACTCTTAATGCATGTTATTGGAGTCTTAATGCATGATTTTTTGAGTCTCATGCATGATTTTTGGAGTCTTAATGCATGATTTTTGGAGTCTAAATGCATGATTTTTGGAGTCTTAATGCATGTTATTGGAGTCTTAATGCATGATTTTTGGAGTCTTAATGCATGATTTTTTCGAGTCCAAATGCATGATTGTTGGCTGTTACAGTTGAAACTTGAAATGAATTGATGGGAAATCCTTGCATGATGTGATTGGTAAAAAGTATTGATGCTTGATCGGAGGGTTCTAAGTGATGCATGATGATAGATATGGAAATGCATGATGGCTATCCATCAGCATCTATGGAGTCCGATATCTTTCTTGCTGTCGATTAACTGTCGGTTAACTTGGACAATCGGTTCTACCGTTTTTGAGATATTTGCTTCCCTGAAATAACTCAGCTCCCACGGGTGGTCGGCCAGGGCGCTTCCAAGTATATTTTGTAGATTATGTCCAAGTTTAAGTGCGCCCCTACTTGAAACTCAAAGAACAATCATCCCTTCCGTTTAAAAACTCAGGTAAAACAACCTTAAAAATATTATTTGTCGAAAAAAAAGATTTTCCCCTCTCCGCTCCGTTTCCTCAAAGGGCGGCACCCTTGAAAAATGTGTCCTCGTAACCGACAGGACTCAAAAGCAGCGAAAGACACTCACGGGGCCCTATTAGATCTTTCGGGATAAAAATAGACCGAAAACCCAGAACAGGTAGAAATGGATGACTCAGTTTCCACTCAAAAAGTAAACCTTGTTAAAGACTTAGTCCACCCCATTAAACCGATACTCACACAAAGCTAATGGTTATAATTAAGACCCCCACATCCGACAGATTTCACTCACGCTCACCGACCACCTAACTAGATTTTCGGCTCAAATTATCACCTACTTACTAAAATATTTCAACTCCAAACGGAATTGTTTATATTCCAATTAGTGGAATCCCTTATATTTGGAATTGCGGTATTTTTAGAGGCCAGAGAAAATAAACATTTTCCTCATTTTTGACGTTTCGGCGAAAAACACTTTTAACTAATTATTCGTAGCCGAAATTGGATGAGTCTAATATGGAAGGTAAAAAAAGACTCTTGAGAGGTAATAAGTGAAAGCTTTTCCGACAAAAGGTACTCGAGAGCCCCATAACGGGGGAAAGAATTTCAAAATATAATTTACGAGCTAAAAAGAAAACGACCGCATTTTCATTGACAAGTGTGGGAGTGAATTTTCAGACTTTTTGAAAGGCGTGAGAAAATTTCCACGCAACACTTTTGACCCTTGAAGAGGGCATCCATGCTACGAATTTTCGAAAAGTTTAATTTCTTTGAAGAAGGTACATTACCCTGCAAGGGAACTGACCCTAAAGGATGCTCCTATCATGCCATTACTGCTTAGAACCTACCCATCATGCATTGAGAAAGTAACAATCATGCATTTCCACTCTGACAATCATGCATTTCCACTCTAACAATCATGCATTTCCACTCTAACAATCATGCATTTCCACTCTATCAATCATGCATTTCCACTCTAACAATCATGCATTTCCACTCTAACAATCATGCATTTCCACTCTAAAAATCATGCATTTACACTCCAACAATCATTCATTTTCGTTCCATCAGGGATTTGGTCATTTCCCAAAACCCACAAAGCATTTCATGTCCCAACCACAACATTAATTAATTGCAACATTTTAATATTCTCTTCATGCATTTCAACTGGAAAAATCATGTATTTCAAATGCCACAATCATTTATTTAACTGTCAAAATCATGCATTTTTATAATTTTCCATAAGGAATTTTGATTCCCATCGTGCATTGCTTAGGTACCTCGGTAACCATCATCCATTTCGATGTTTTCCATCGGGCATTCATTTCATCGGCAGCAATCACGCATTTTTATAATTTTCTATGAAATTTTCTGTGAAGTGATGAAAATGGCGACCAAATGGCACCACAAGATTATAGAAAAACCAAGCATTAGGAAGTTAGGGCTAGGAAAGTGGAAGCGTTCCGCCGCGCCCCTCCAAAAATGGTGATTTCAGCAGAACACGATTTTCACCGCACCACATACAAGATAGGTTCTTTGGATGCTAGCGTTCTAATCACAAATCATTTTTATTTTATTTTGAAACTTTTACTAACACAAAGTGGCTTTTTTTGCTTTAATGTCAAGCCAGTTGTGCATTTTTTTAAGTTTAAAAAAGAGAAGAATCTGATTGTATGCTTTAAGTTTAAATTGGAGAGAAATAAGAAGAAGAATTTGATTGGAAATTTTTTAATAATCAAATCAGAATCCGATGGGAACCCGAAGACGTGATGTGAAGCTTAAAGTGGACAATGAAGGGGAAAAAAAGGGTCCCGGAGTTGATTGATCCTTCGAGTTGACATTCTGTAACGCCTCCCTCGGGGTTGAAAGATGGCCCGCGTCTCCCCCTTTTCTTTTTTGCACCTCAGAGCCCCCCCATCGTGGAAAAACCGAAGACGGGAAGAGAAGGGAATCTGATCGGAATTATAACAATGTAGAGACTGGTGAGTAGTTTGCGCAAAATAAAAAAATAAATAAAAAAAGAGGGGGAAAAAGGAACGAGCCCGGTATGTGAGGATCCTCAAGGACGCCTTGGTTAATATTTTCTCTTTTCTGTCCGCTCTTCTCTGTCTCTTTTTACCGCTTAAAATTCACGCATACTCAAGGAATCGCGGACCAATTAAAAAATGACAGTAGCCAGATGGGAACTTCATTTTTTTCCCCTCAACCCTTTTTTCCTCTACTTTTTTATAGACTCGAACTCATGTTTCTATTGATAACTCATTCCTCTCGCATATTTCGAGATTCCATTCCAAAAATTTTTTCGTCCCTAAAAAAGGCTTTTGGAACGGATCCAATTTTCGTAATCGGGCTTCAAGGAATTTGTTTGTACAGGAGGATTTAACCGAAATCTGTAAACAACGTAGAGACGAGTACGTGACACAATTAAACAACAAATCGAACATTTTTCATCTGACCAAAAAACAATAAATCTTCACTATATACTAACCAGATGAGTTTGAAAAAGAATCCGAAAATTTCGTTTTTTTCCCAGTTAAAGAGGTCAAACACGGATTTCTCTCTCCGACCTTTAAAATTTAAATAGAATGATTGCCCTCTGGAAAGGGAATTGGCTCGAAAAATGCCATTTGTTGTCTTCCTAATGATAATTCACACGCTAAAACTGCATTTCCGTTAAAAGGTCGAGAGGACACTTTGGGATTACTGAAGTTGTGAGGTCAGCAAATATGGGATAAAACTGGACTAGAGGTTATGGTACTTTTATTAAAGACACTGCCAGTGTTGTCTGATTAGGGCCAACAAAGCCATTTCCAATGGCAACAATGTCAAAAGCTAAACTTTGTGGGGTTGCAGTGTTGCCATATTATGCCCAACAAAGTTGTCCAATTTGCGATAAATTGTCCAAATGGCAACAAACTGTCAAAAGCTCAAACTTTGTGGGATTGTCAGTATTGTCCAGATTGGTGTGCCTACAAAGAGTTGTCCAATTTGCGATAAATTGCCCCAAATGGCAACAATGTCAAAAGCCAAACTTGGTGCGATTGCAGTGTTGTCATATAAGGCCCAACAAAGTTGTCCAATTTGCGATAAATTGTCTAAAATGGCAACGATGTTAAAAGCCAAACTTTGTGGGATTGCAGTGTTGCCAGATTAGGCCCAGCAATAAGTTGTCCAATTTGCGATAAATTGTCTAAAGAGCCAAACTTTGTGGGATTGTAGTGTTGCCAGATTAGTGCCACAGCAAAGTGTCCAATTTGCGATAAATTGTCCACAAGAGCAAAGCCAACTTTGTGGGATTGCAGTATTGCCATATTATGCCCAACAATGTTCTCCAATTTGTGTTAATTTGTCCAAAATGGCAACAATGTCAAAAGCCAAACTTTGTGGGATGCAGTGTTGCCATATTAGGCCCAACAGAGTTGTCCAATTTGCGATAAATTGCCCCAAATGGCAACAATGTCAAAAGCCAAACTTTGTGGGATTGCAGTGTTGCCATATTAGGCCCAGCAATAAGTTGTCCAATTTGCGATAAATTGTCTAAAGAGCCAAACTTTGTGGGATTGTAGTGTTGCCAGATTATGCACAGCAAAGTTGTCCAATTTGCGATATAATGTCCAAAAAGCCAAACTTTGTGGGATTGCAGTGTTGCCATATTATGCCCAACAAAGTTCTCCAATTTGTGTTAATTTGTCCAAAATGGCAACAATGTCAAAAGCCAAACTTTGTGGGATGCAATGTTGCCATATTAGGCCCTACAGAGTTGTCCAATTTGCGATAAATTGCCCCAATGGCAACAATGTCAAAAGCCAACTTTGTGGATTGCAGTGTGCTAGATTAGCCAGCAATAGTTGCCCAATTGCGATAAATTGTCAAGAGCAAACTTTGTGGGATGTAGTGTTGCCGATTATGCACAGCAAAGTTGTCCAATTTGCGATATAATGTGCAAAAGCCAATTAATGGCACAACGTTCTCCATGTGTTAATTGTCAAAATGGCCAAATGTCAAAGCAACTTTGTGGGATTGCGCAGTGCATCCAATGTGGCGATATTAGCCCAATGGCAACGATGTCAAAGCCAAACTTTGTGGGATTGCGTTGTCATATAGGCCCAACAAAGTTGCAGTCTCCTCACCTTTCCCACCTTCCACAACCTCCCCCCACCTAACTCCACCTCCCACCACCTAACTTCCCATTATTTCAGCTTCCCCCACTTTGTGGGGCCTCCTAGCTCTACCCCAGCACCACACAAAAGTCAATAACTTTCTTTTTGAAATTAAAATTGTGCTTATGTGATTCCAAGGGCTAAACCGAAAACTCCACAACTCCTCAAGTTTCCTTTCCAACATCCATTTTCATGGGTCAACTTATAAATTATGACTTCATATAAACGTAAAAGAGTCCCAAAACAATAAAAGTCGATTTCAAAACTCATTCTACAAGGGGATTTTATTATTTATGTGCTTGAAGAACGTAAAATAATAAACTTCTTTATTCGAAATGCCACTTTTCCATGATTACGATTGTGAATCAATAAACGGAGTGCGTTCGCGAGCGCGGTGTACGACGAAAAGGGGAGAGAGAAAGAGAAGAGAAAAAAAAAATACGGAGAAAAAGTGGTCTCGGAGTGGGGGCTGAATATCGCTGGAGTTGGAGGAGGCCTTTAGGAAAAATGTCAAAGTGAACCCCACCAGTGGCCAGACTCCAGACTGTCTGTCAAGTGTTCAGTGCTTTCCCCACACCGCGACCAGTGAACGTTTCCAAAAGTGAGAAATTTCTTTTTTTTCTCTCAAATTTTACAACGTCCAGAGAAAAATGCGTCGTCTTCATTAAATTGATCGCTTTTTCCTCCTCTCGACTTTAAGAAAACGCCCCTCGTGTGTTTTATGCGATTCAGGAATGCCAGGAACGCCTCATGATCCAATTAAAGGAAGATACAAAGGTAAGAAATTTTCAATTTTTCTATATTTTAGTCAAATAAAACAAACAGTAATCCATTATTTACTTTCTTTAAGCGGTATTAGATCCCTTTTTAAAACAAGAAATCGTATAATAAACTAAAAATATAAATAAAAACGGGAAATGTTTGAAACTGCAAGTTTACCTTGAAACAAGAATATTAGGAAAGTTAAAAGATTCCATGTTTCCTTGAAGTTTCCAACTTAAGTCCGTTTCAAGCCCTGGAGGATTTTTCGGGTCCGGGATCGAAGTTCGAGCTTATTTTTGACCTTTTTTCTTCAAAAAGACTCACTTTTAGGGTTGTTTTGAGCCTTTTTAAGCTAGAAAATGTAATTTTATTGGAAAAGAAAGCATTTATTCAAGACTTTCAGCCAAGAAATGGGCAGTTTTAAGCATTTTATAACTTTTTTTGGTTTTTTTCTACACAAAAGTTTATTTATTTGGATTTGAAGGCCTTTCTTCAAGATTTTATGCCAAGAAAATGGCTGTATGCCTGGTTTTTGGTCTTTTTCTGCAAAAGAAGTTCATTTAATTGGATTTGAAGGCTTTTCTTCAAGATTTTGAGCCATGAAAATGGCAGATTATGCCTGTTTTTTGGTCTCTTTCTACAAAGTTGGAAATCATTTGATTCGATTTGAAGGCCTTTCTTCAAGATTTTCAGCCAAAAAATGGCAGTTTATGCCTGTTTTTAAGCATATTTTTCATGATAATGTCATTTCAATAGGTTTAAACCCTTTTTCTTCAATAAATTATCATTTTTTTGGCCGAATTTAACCCTCACATTACAAGAAAATTGCATTTTAAACTTTTTTTATGCATTTGTCACTCTAAAAAATTAAAACTGATTTCAAGAATTTTTTTTCTTCAAAATTTTAGCCAAGAAAATTGCAGGTTTAGCTTCTATTGATAGGATTTTTTGGATTGATTTTTGGACGAATTTTTTGAAGTTTTTTAAAAGTTCATGTTGGTTAAATTTTCTTCATGTTTTTGGAAGAGGAAATTGGATAAAAAATTCTTTTTGCTAATAGAAAAGATGTTTGGTCATTACCTCCTTAGGGGAAGGGCTGATGAGGCTCTCGGGCGGGGACAATGGCATTGTCCTCCTAGGGAACATCTTCCTATTGTTGTTTGGGTAAAAGGTAACAAAAGGAATGGGTAAACAGAACGAAATGCACCTGAAACTTCTCTCTCCTCCTCCCAACCCATTGTGCACCATTGACATCCTAAGCCGAGAACAATTGCCAACTTTCTTCCTTGGCCAATAAAACGTATGGAGAAAATAAAAAAAATTTGGTGTCTTTTTAGGTCTATGAACCTTTTTTTCAGCATTTATAGCAAAAGTTATATTTTTTAGTTAAAATAAAAAGATAAGTGATAATGCAATAACGATAAGAATACCGAGAAAAAGTTGATATCAGAGCCTTCCTTATTCCCTGACCCTAGATTCTTAAGCCGGTTAAGATTTGCGTTTTTGTCTTTCTTTCATTTTTCTTTTATGAGAAACATTTGAAAGTTGCGGTAGGTAAAATGTGGAGGTAGAAGGAAAAGAGGGTGTTGTGTGACGTCGATGGCGCCTACCTACACTTAACATCCCCATAAAAGTGAAGAGTCCCCCTCCCCCCTTCTTCGACCATTCTTAGTGTGTAGAAGGACTCCATATATCATTATATCACCACCCCGAAAGTTTTCCCCCCTTCGGCACCTTTGACACCTACGGTACCGTTTTCGGTCTAGAAATATTCGCACGTACACAAAAAAAAATATTAACAACACGAAAAGTTTTTTGGATTACCATCACCCATTGTCTGCTTACCATCATATTGCACAGTGTGGATAAAAATCATGCACTACCGAAATGCTTTGCTTAAGATTCTTAAGTGACCATCATTAGGTAGATACCCACCATGAATTGAGTGAGTACCCATCATGCATTGCTATAGAGATACCAATCACGAATTTAGTGAGCACCCATCATGGATTACTAATGTACCCACCATGTATTGATTGAGTAGGTGCCAGCAAAAAAGGATTTAGTAGGTAGGGACCTACCATCCATTGATTGAGTACTCACTACGCAGAGTAGCTACCCATCATGCATTGAATGATTACCCATCATGCACTGTTAGAGTAGATACCCACCAATTACCCATTACCCACCATGAATAGAGTAAGCAACCATCATGGATTACAAGAGTACCCACCATGTATTGATGGAGTACCTACCATGGATTGATTGAGTACCTACCTATCATTGATTAAGTAGGTAGGTCCTACCGCCCTATTCTGTCTATAGTTGCCTGTGCCTTAGCCGGAGGCTTTACCAGGCAGGCCCTACCAGTCTGGTCCTGGTACCTGGTCCTAGGCATACCAGGCAGGTCCTACCATCCATTGATTGAGCTCTCATTACGCAGAGTTCCTACCCATCATGCACTGAATGATGTACCACCATGTACCTATAGCCTGAGTACTCATCCACTCATTACAAGAGGAGGTACTCGCCAAGCATTGAGTTGGTACGATCATGCACGGCAAGAGTAGATTGTACTTAATCGTTGATTGAGTTCTTACTATGCATTGATTGATAGGTAGGTACCATGGAAAATGAGTACTCATTACGCAGAGTAGCTACCCATCATGCACTGTTAGAGTAGATACCCACCAATTGAGTGAGACCATCATGCATTGCGAGAGTACTCTCCTTGTATTGAGTGAGTACCCACCATTGGGCCTACTCACTTCTATCGATCTACTGGAATTGATAATATTATGGAAGAAAAGATCCCCCCTTCTCCTAGAAAAGACCATTTTAGTCCTGATTTTTGTTGATTGAGGAAGTTATAGCGGCCTCGGCACATTTCTCTTTAAAAGACGTCTCAAGTGTCGAATAAGGGGGAAAATACTCTGCGGAGTCAAAATTTCCAAGAATCCAACTAAGGGAAACAATAGAATGAAATTAAATTCGAATTAATTTTTTTTTTCTTTCATTTATGTGAGCAGTTTATTATACATGGATAGAGGAAACAGCCACAAAACTAACTTGGAAGACATGAAGTGTCTTTGGGATGCAGAGGTCAAGCTATTAGTCCTATTAGGCTCATTACTATGTTATCAACGGGGTGCTATTACAGAATATGATACATCCTTAAAATCTGGTCTCATTCTGACTTATAGGTTTGCCTCGAGAGCCAAAAATGTCGTTACTGGACTCAATAGAACAGTTAGTTCTCATTCGATTTTGTTTTTAAATCCTGAATCAGCGGGAGATAACGATTCTAATATTTCCTTCAGAAATCTGGGTGTCGCTCACATTTTTAAAATGCCAGGCGTTGATTATCAAGCGATTCACGTCCATAATTATTTTAATAGCCGTAGAAACAGGTTTAGTCGTCCCTGCCTCTTATCAAATCTGAATAATAAAATTTTTATTTGTAACAAAAAATTCCAGGGGGTCATTTCTGAACCTGCAAGGAATCAAACATGACGTCAAACATTCTTGGATTATCGCTGAGGTCATTAGATCAAAACCTCAATATTTAAATGAAAAAAATTTATAATTTCTTTTGAACTGACACTTTTTTCGGAATGTGGGTGAGAATCTTGTATTATATAATATCGGTCCGCGGGTGCAGGGCGGTGCTAATTAGCCGTTCAGGGACTCAAAAGGGGGAATTGGGTGCCTTCGTGAAAAACCAGTTCCTGAGGAATCTTTGAGACTCGCGCGCGCCCTTCCCCTTCTTCCTCCATCCATTTATTCCATTGCAATTCGACCTAATCGATCGTTTCAATTTCGCTTCGATTTTTTGACGTCTCCATCATGTTTACAAATGTTTTTCTTCTTTCATTTGCAATTTAGCAGCCACTTTGTAAACTTGTTGACCTTCTTGTATTTTATGTCTCAGGTGACATTAAAATTCCTTGAAAACATCATTTTGAGACTCGATATTTGTTCAGTTTTTGACCACAAATTCACTTTATACTCTAGAAAGATCTACCTATGCCTCAGCACACCATTTCATGAACGTTTACATGCCTCTAATTTCCACAATTTTTGGAATGGAAAAATGATTGAAAATCGTATTCTTTCTGGGGGCGTAGGTCCTACCGACTGCGCCCAAATGTAATATCTCTTTTTATAGAATATTTTATTAAGAATGAATAATATGGGTTCATTACACCCATTAAGTCAATACCGTTAGAAAGCTCTATCTTTTCTTAAAAAATCTTTCTCATACAATATCGATAAAATCGGCCAAAAATTGTGGAATTTACAGAAGGTTAACTGTTAGTCATGAAACTGTGCCACATTAGGTATCATCATGATAGGTGTCATCAGTATATAAGTATAATCTGAGGTATCATCACTGTAAATGGGGAGGTTATTCAAAGATTGTTGATTTTTGGAGGGAAAAGGATCATTTTGAACAAAATAGATTTTTATCGTAATTGCAAAACTTGTAAATTTCAAATGCGTTTTCTTGGATCGTAGTGATTCCTCTTTTCGACGGATACAGTTATAAACAAGAAAATTAGAAATCGGCTCTGTTCTGAATTTCAATTGGAATCCTCGTGACTCATGGAGTGGACAACCTATTACAATCCGACTTTTTTCTAAACTAGTTCTCTCTCGGAGATTTGTGTGTTCTTGGAATTCTGACGGGGCGATCCTAGGCGCGGTTTATTCGTTCTATTTTTTTTAGGACTCGTGGAAAATTTTAAAACGTTACGTGAATGACCGTGAGGGGGTTCGCTGATTTAAAAAACATTCCCGTTCGTTCACCCCTTGGACTACTAGACCCACAATCATCCCAATATTTGCTTATAATTACTGGTGAAAGTCCATTGTTTGCCGTATGAAGGTGTTTTTCAGGTCATAGTGAAAGCCTTAATTAAATCACCGCTATTATCATTTTGACTATTCAGTACGCCAGAATCAAAGTATTCCATATTGATATCATAAAGGGGTTAAAATATCGAAAGTTGAAGAACGGAAACTTTATATCCTGCTGACAAACTGGTTATCACGTGGTGATATATTTTTTAAATAAAATTGAATTTAGGCTCGGTTTAAGAGGCATCATGCATCCCCTAAGTAGGTACCCATCATGCTTGATTACCTATGCTAAAGTATCAAGCATTACAAAGATACCCATCACGCTAGGTTCTTAATGGTCTGAGCGATATAACGATGACATTTCTAATTAATATTCTTTTGTGTACGGATAATTTTTTATTAATCAACAACCATATAGGTCATGTTGAAATAACAATCTGACGGGTTTCTTTGGAATAAGTTATCAACCTTTGATATAAAGATGTTGACACGATTGAGAATAAATTGTTTATGGAAGTTTATTTATCTTTTATTCTTTTCTTTGTATCCTTTGTGGTTGATTAATTTTTGAAGAGTTTGAATGACTTGGGAGGTAGAAGTGGGAACCTTTCGAACGTCAAGTGGAGAGCGGAAGATCTTCAGATGAGTACAAACATGGGAAATATCGAGATCGGCGGTGGTCTTAATAATGGGAGTCGTTCAAGATGGGACGCCTATTTTAGTGGGACCACCTTATTTCCAGGTAATGTGTCTATTTTCTGGACTCCTCCGGGTTCTCTAATGACCGGCCAAATATAAAAGAGCTGACCTCTTTCTTTTTAAAACACAGAGGCCGACTCGCATCCTTTGAGTTTCCGAACAGAAAAACCGGAGCTTGTCATCATCCGCCGCCTTCTTAATTAACAAATTTCCCTTTTTTTGAGCCAAACTTTACAGATCCTCAAATTTTGATTTTTCTAAAAAAGACGTGGGAGTTAGTTGAGTATTTGACCTCATGGAGTTAAAAGTTAATTGAGCCTCCTCTAATTAGTATCCTTGTCTAGACGTTTATATTTCTTTTTAAAATTTTAACTTCATTTTTTTATTCTTCCATTAGGTTTTTTCGTTCAATTTTTCCAGCATTTGAGTACCATCTAGGGGATTTTTCCGGTACTTTTGATTTTCTACCTGCTCAGGTATTTTGGGAGGGAGAAGTGAAAAGAGAAAAAGATAGAGGGCGGGAGCATTTATATTCGCAAAATGTAACCGGAGTCTTTTTTACTACACCCTTGTTTCGATTCGTAGGTCGTTAGGTTCCCCCATGAATATTTATTCGATGTCTGATCAATGTATGGCCTTTGGCACAGTTACATCAACTTTATAAATCTCGTCTTGAGAAACGGAATCTCCCATTGATCTTCTCTTTTATATCCAATTTCTTATTCAGTATTAAAATTGCTGTTCCTGCGATAGGTTTTAGGTTTACAAATTTACAAATTAATTCCTTTAAAATGAGCCTACGATGGGAAATACGACCGGAATCACGGGATATAACCTAAAGTGTTTATCAATAGCAAAAAGGACGTTTTAACAGCAAGTATGTAGTTTTAACAGCAAAAAAGGGAAGTTAACAGCAAGAAGGGAGTTTTAACAGCAGGTTATGTGCTATTAACTGTAAAAAGGACGGTTTTAACAGCAAGTTATGTAGTTTTAACAGAAATTTATGTTCTATTAACAGCACAAATGACGTTTTATGTAACAGCATTTTAAGAGAAAAAAAGGAAGTTTTAACAGCAGGTTATGTGCTATTAACAACAAAAAGGACGGTTTTAACAGCAAATTATGTAGGTTTAACAGGAATTTATGTACTATTAACAGCACAAATGACGTTTTAACAGCATTTAAGAGAAAAAAAAAGGAAGTTTTAACAGCAGGTTATGTGCTATTAACAGCAAAAAGGACGGTTTTAACAGCAAATTATGTAGTTTTAACAGGAATTTATATACTATTAACAGCACAAATGACGTTTTAACAGCATTTTAAGAGAAAAAAAGGAAGTTTTAACAGCAGGTTATGTGCTATTAACAACAAAAAGGACGGTTTTAAAAGCAAGTTATGTAGTTTTAACAGCAATTTATGTACTATTAACAGCACAAATGACGTTTTAACAGCATTTGAAGAGAAAAAAAAAGGAAGTTTTGACAGCAGGTTATGTGCTATTAACAACAAAAAGGACGGTTTTAAAAGCAAGTTATGTAGTTTTAAAAGCAATTTATGTACTATTAACAGCACAAATGACGTTTTAACAGCATTTTAAGAGAAAAAAAGGAAGTTTTAACAGCAGGTTAGGTGCTATTAACAGCAAAAAGGACGGTTTTAACAGGAAATTATGTACATAGTTTTAACAGTAAAAAAAAAGCGTTTTAAATTTAAAAACTCTCTAAAAGCGGTTTTACAGTAAAAAGAGCGTTTTAACAACAAAATTAAAAATTAATAACATAAAGAGAGTTTTAACAGCAAAAAAGAAAGTTTTAACAGTAATTTATGTAGTTTTAAGAGCAACTTATATAGTTTTAACAGCAAAAAAGGAAGTTTTAACATTAAAATAGGAAGTTTTAACAGCAAGAAGGAAGTTTTAACAGCAAGAAGGTAGTTTTAACAGCAAGAAGGTAGTTTTAACAGCAATTTATGTACTATTATCAGCACAAATGACGTGTTAACAGCAATTTATGTAGTTTTAACAGCACAAATGACGTTTTAACAGCAAGTTATGTACATAGTTTTAACAGTAAAAAAAAAGCGTTTTAAATTTAAAAACTCTCTAAAAGCGGTTTTACAGTAAAAAGAGCGTTTTATAAACAAAATTAAAAATTAATAACATAAAGAGAGTTTTAACAGCAAAAAAGAAAGTTTTAACAGCAATTTATGTAGTTTTAAGAGCAATTTATATAGTTTTAACATCAAAAAAGGACGTTTTAACAGTAAAATAGGAAGTTTTAACAGCAATTTATGTACTATTACCAGCAAGAAGGTAGTTTTAACAGCAATTTATGTACTATTACCAGCACAAATGACGTTTTAACAGCAATTTATGTAGTTTTAACAGCACAAATGACGTTTTAACAGCAAGTTATGTACTATTATCAGCACAAATGAATTCTTCACAGCAAGTTTTGTAGTTTTAACAGCAAAAAAGGAAATTTTAACATCAAGAAGGCAGTTTTATCAGAAATGTATTGTTTTTACACACAAAAAAAATCAGTTTATCACCAATAAATGGCGTTTTAACAACAAAAAGTAGTGCAAAAAGGAAAACGTAAATACTCAAAAAAAGGGCCTAAGTGGATTTTAACAGAATAGATAGATTTAATAGTTTAATCTGCGAAAATTGGGGTTTTAACAGCAACTTGAGAGCGTTTTGTTAGCAAAAAAGCTTTAGGCTATTAGGAAAAAGCACGATGGGCCATTGACTAATGCTCGTAATTAAAAAAAATAGTTCGTGGTTTAATCGAGGGTTGAGTCACGATGACTATCTTTAATTTAAAGTATGGGGGCTCTACCATTGTTAAAAACGATAAAATTAATTTTTTCCCCTCTCGAATTTAGTCATTTTCGAAACTAATCGTTTCCTTTTTTTCTCTCCAAAAACAAATGCTTGAAATGGCCCCTTCAATTGGGCACATGAAACGCTTCCGAGTCTTACATGACGTTTGCCCCTGATTCAGATTTTTGGAACGATTAATTGTTGAATTGCAAATTTGACGTCATGCGGTGAAGAAGAAAAAAAACGTCCAAGTGAGATATGCTGGGAGATAACGAGGGGCCTCGTGAAAGGACTAAATTTATAGTCGCTATTAGAAGATAAAGCCGAAGAATCGTACAAGGCTGTACCGATCCTGGTGCCTTGTTTAAAGGAACGTTGGATATATAAGAAATGTGCGGGATTGATGTGATAAATAAGAATGTGTAAATGAGAAAAAGGGAAAAAGGAGAGGGAAGGAGGGGCCTTTTTTTCCTTCTTAGAGACGTCCGAGCGAGAGGGAAGTGGGAATCCCGTCCGGCGAGACATGCTGTCTGCCAAGGGGAACCCCCCACCCCCCATCCGACCAAATCTCCTCCCCCCCTCAACCCCTATCGTTCATAGGCCAAACCTTAAGTAACCAAACCGACCACTTTTCAAACGCGTTCGTTGGAGTTCTCCTCGCTTTTTTTTATTTCATTACCTGTGACAAAAGTGACCGAAGCCGATAACTCTTTTCAACATTCGGACCTTAAAAATGATCCCGCATTTCTTCATTCACTCGAGTAAGTCTTAACAATTTTCATGCTAACATTCATCCTGAAAAATTATGCTTTTTTACTCAAAAAAAGAGGTTTTATATACACGTAACTTGTCGAATTTAGACTCTGATATCTCATAAATAACGATTTGCATGATAAAACGACTTAGCAATATTGAAAGTTCTTTTAAAGAGCTTTCCAAAAAGTATAAAATTTACAAAATCGGTCGAGCCATTCTTGAGATATCGTGGTTTCAAGTTTCAAATTGAAATGTCCAAAAAATTATTTTCTTCGCAGCTTATTTTGGGAAAAACCCGTTAGGTATTTTAAAATGGTCGGATTAACCCCGAAACTTAAAAACCAGTCTTTTCAAAAGTCGGATAAAAAAAAGTTCCGGAAAAAATGTTTAAAATTACAAAAATTTAGTTATTAGGGTGATTTTGAAAAAAACATGCAGAGGGGGTGGAGAGAAAAAAAAAAAGATTTTGGCAACAGGTAAATAAAGTTGAAAGGGGGAGAGGGAGAGTCCCGGGGCACGTGTGGTGAAGGTGGGGTGGCACCTGCCAGCTCAGTCAGTATTCGACCATCCGTAAGCATTGTTCGGTCCCCTTTCTATCAATCAACTCTCACGTCTTAAGTAAACCCCCTTATGTTACTCATGTGTTCCACCTTCATTCAGGTAATTTCATTTTCAGCCAAAAAATATCATGCATTTTTTTCCTCCTTTTCGCTCTTCGAACCTAGAACCGGTTGGCATTCCTACGGGAAAGGAGCCCCGGTGGCCAAGGTTATAATCCCACTCGAGGGGCTTTAGGACAGACTGCGCGGCGCCCCCTCTTCCCACTCCCTACCTCTTAAAGTTTCTAAACTTTGAACGATAAGGAGTTTTTTGATGTCCCAAATCAGGACCTTCTAGGTCAAAACTTCCAATTTTTCTATGCTTATGTATATATATCTCTCTCTAGGGATATATATATCCAAATTTTTCTTTTAATTATATAAGAATGGAGGCTATAGAAGCTAACAGTACTTTGAAAACAATGGTGTTGTCTGTTCGAATTTTATCGATTCTTGTTTTCACGGCGGGGTCGATCAATAGACACGGAATCGTGATCCATTTTTCGAAAAGATTCCCGAATTTGCATAGAGATAGAAGAGTCTTTAGAATTAGAGTTTTCTATGGGTGTTATTGTGGGAGTTATTTATGAGGACCTTTCGGGTTCATTAGTGGCTGTTTGACCAAGAGGTGAACGTTCCTCGCTTTCTCTCTGATAACTTCTAAAGATGTGACATTTTTTGTTTCAGGAGCGTGATCGAACATGGTGGGTTTGGTGATGGTGTTGGGCCTGCTGGGAGTGTTTCAATCTGCACAGGCGAACCTCGACAAAGCGGCTCTTGAATCGAACCTTCTGAGGCTTCTTGGGATGAAAAACAGGCCGAAAGTGAACAGGGAGAAGCCGCCCGTTATACCGGAAGCGATGTGGCAAATGTACAAGGAGCAGATCGAAATCGACACCTCAGACTTACCTCTCCCAGGTCGGATGACGAGGTCCGCCAACACCGTTCGCAGTTTCACACATTCAGGTAAAAAGTTTTTCCTTTTTTTCCCCGGATTAATAATTCTCAAGGAGAAAAAACCGCAAAGAACTGGATTCTGTTTATAAATAGATTTTGCGCCTTTGATAATTGAAGATTAAAACATCTTTTCAATGAGGCACGATTTCATAAACTGAAAGTTTAAATGGCAATAACTTCTTCTCTTTTTGACCCATTGAATCGATACTTATACCGTTAGAAAGCTCTTTAAAATAGCTTTCTAACGATATAAATATTGATAAAATCGGTCCAAAATTGTGGACGTTACGAGCAAAGTTGTGACGCAACAAACTTCCAATATTGAAAAACTAAAAGTTTTCTTTTATTCCAGGTCAAGAAACTAGTAAAAGAGATGACAGATTTCGGCTCCATTTTAATATTTCGGATATACCGAAAGAGGAGAGGGTGACGGCGGCGGAGTTGAAGATTTTCGTGGACAGGAATGCGGGAAGGGTGCTGGTCCATGATATTGTGAGGCCGGGAATAAAAGGGAAGACGAAGCCGCTTCTGAGGCTTCTGGACACGCGGCAGGTCGAAGATGAAGGATCGGTCGTGTTGGACGTCCTTCCGGCTGCGGAGCGGTGGTCAGAAGAGCCGTCGCACAACCACGGCCTTCTCGTTCAAATTTCCTCGCCGAAACTGGTGACGAGGACGAAACGCTCGTTGAAAGAGCACACGCTTCTTTTTTACTTAGACGACGGTAAGAATAAAGCGAAGACGTTGGAAGAGATGCTTTCGAGGAAAAAGAGGGCGCCTCAGGGGAGAAAACATCGGCGAAAAGACGGCCGCGACATGTGCCGAAGACATCCGCTCTACGTGAACTTCAAAGACGTCGGATGGGACGATTGGATCGTCGCGCCGCCCGGCTACGAAGCCTACTACTGCCACGGCGACTGCCCTTTTCCCCTCGCCGACCATCTCAACTCGACGAACCACGCCATCGTCCAGACTTTAGTGAACAGTGTGAACCCGGGAGCGGTCCCCAAAGCGTGCTGCGTACCCACACAACTCTCATCCATTTCCATGTTGTATCTCGACGAAGAAAAAGTCGTGCTCAAAAATTACCAAGATATGGCCGTCGTCGGTTGCGGTTGTAGATAAATTTGTGATATTGTATAGTCCCCCTTTTGTATTATAGTGTACAGTGTTTATACTTCGCGAAAGACGCTCAACTTCAGCTGAAGTTATTCGGGTCGAACAACCCAAAACAGTCATAGTATTAAAATGCAGGAAAAACGAAGAACTATCAAGTCTTAACAGCCTGTAAAAATCTTGTGATTTTGGGCATTCTCTTTTCTACACAAGCAAGAACGATTAGTATTAAAGTCATAGCTTTACTTTTTAAATCACTCGACATTTCACTCTATAAAACTCCAATTTTCCACTATTTTATTAAATTTTAACTTGTGTAAAAAAATTACCAGAGTGATATTTTTTTGTAAATATGTTAATATCTTTTGTTATATTTATTATTTAAGTGAAAAAAGCAAAAAATGTGCCTTTTAAAATGGACTTAATTATTCCAAATTATTTATTTTTTAAAAAATAGACTCTTTTATTGTTATTTTGCTATAAGAGGCTATATTTTACCTTCGAGCTAGAATTATATTTTTTAAAATGATTGTTTATAGCGAGGTAAAAAAAACCAAAACCGGTACCTACATGTTAAATAATAAACATTTATATAATTTTAAATTTTGTTTATTTGACCTTTTTTCTCTCTGCGTGATTTATATGGAAGAATCAATTGCGAGGTTTAATAATAGACTGGGTGCTACATATCAGAAAAGGGTGTAATTTAAAGGCGGGCCGTTTATTAATGACGAGCGGCCATCTGGACCTATTATTATCAAAGACACGTTTTATCAGTGGAAACAAGTTATGAACACGTTCCGTTTTGAGGATTTCACGACTTGAACTTAAAACGTCTTTAATTTCCACAATATTTGTTCTATTTTATCGATATATATACCGTTGGAAAGCTCTTTTAAATAGCATTTCATCGCCATTGATATCGATAAAATTTGATATAAGTTGAGGAAGTTGCGGACGTTTAAACGTGCCGCATTGAAAGTTTAAGAGCCCTAATACCCTTTTACCCTGCTGCCCTGTACTCCCTATACGCCCTGTTACCCCGCTACACAAGTGCGGAGGCTACCCCATTACCCACTCCGTTACCAGGTTACCCTGTTACCAAGTTACCCCGTTACCCTGTTACCGAGTTATCCTGTTACCAAGTTATCCTGTTACCAAGTTACACTGTTACCAAGTCACTCAGTTACCAAGTTACCCCGTTACCAAGTTACCCCGTTACCAAGTTACCCTTTTCAGAAGTTACCCTATTACCAAGTTGTGTACTCTGATACCAAGTTACCCCGTTACCCTGTTACCCAAGAGTTAACCCATTACCCCCAAGTTACCCCGTTACCCCCAAGTTACCCCGTTACCAGGTTACTCAGTTACCCCGTTACCAAGTTACCCCGTTACCAAGTTACCCCATTACCAAGTCACTCAGTTACCAAGTTCCTCAGTTACCAAGTTACCCGGTTACCCAGTTACCCTGTTTCCTACCAAGTGCCTCAGTTACCAAGTTACCACGTTACCACGTTACCAAGTTACCGCGTTACCAAGTTACCCCGTTACCCCCAAGTTACCCCGTTACCAGGTTACTCAGTTACCCCGTTACCAGGTTACTCAGTTACCCCGTTACAGGTTACTCAGTTACCCCGTTACCAGGTTACTCAGTTACCCCGTTACCAGGTTACTCAGTTACCCCGTTACCAGGTTACTCAGTTACCCCGTTACCAGGTTACTCAGTTACCCCGTTACCAGGTTACTCAGTTACCCCGTTACCAGGTTAATAAGTTACCCTGTTTCCTACCAAGTGCCTCTGTTACCAAGTTACCCCGTTACCAAGTGACCAAGTTACCAAGTTATCCTGTTACCAAGTTACCCTAAACCATGTAACCATCCAAACCCAGAGTATTACGACCATTACGTACCTATCCTAATGGCAGGTCATTCCTAAAACCTATATTCCATTGAAAACCCCTTTTTTTCTATCGCTCGTTTGGTTTTTTCCGATCCTAGATTTCAAAAAATGCAATAATTTGTTTACCTTTTTAGAATTTCCATGTTTGATGGAATGCAGTGCCCAGAATACAAATGAGAGACGAAGAAAATACGATTTACATGACGTACACATTTCAAATATGCGCTTCTTTAACCGATATTGTTTGCTCATTCATTATGCATGAATTTTCCTCCTTTTTTAAAAAAAAGACAAACGTCCGACAAATCCGGTATTTTTAAATATTAGAAGCTGTTTATTTGCCCTCTTAAAAGGTGTCTGGTTTAAATCTCTATGTCAATATCGAGTTAAAAAATTCAAGTATGCGTTAAAAAAAAAGCTTTTGGGCTGTAAAAGTCGATTACACACCTGGTGACAGTCGAGATATTATTTATTGGGTAAAATGCGATTCAGAAGAATTATTGTGATGAGGGAGAAGTTTCGAAAAAAAGTGGTTCTTTTTGTCTAATTCGTGTAATCAGAGAATTGGTCGGACTTTAAGGGACCTGGGAGGTTTAAAATAAATGAAATGCGCATCATGGTGGTAGGAGGGGGGTGTAATAACAGACATTAGCGACACTCGGACCTTAAGACAATTTTCTTGTACTGAAATCACCCGGGCTTCTCTCGCCCTCTGTTTTTTCTGACTTTTTTTTTTGTCACTTGATATTATCAGAGGGAGAATTACAACAACAACAAAAAAAGGACTCTACGGCTTATTCAAAGCGTGAGTCAGACTAATCAATAAAAAAGCCCTACTTGAAAAAATAAACGTTGATGTAAAAGCGTTAACCACTCACAGTCACGGTTTTAAACACGATATACGCACACTGTGTGTAAATAAAACATTTACTTCATAAAAGTGTTCGTATCGCGTAACAAAGTCTAAAAAAGCCTCAAGAAGCAGCGGATTTCCTCATGAAAAATTCCTATCTTTACCAAACCCTGGCCTGATTCTAGCAATTTTTAATTCTCAATTTTTCCAGGCTTTTAATACCGATTTTCATCACCCTCAAGTCAAAATTGCTCCAGTTATGCGATGAACATGAGGGTGGGGGTGACTAAGGAACAAGGGTAGAGGGACTAAGGAAGCAAGGGTGGAGGGACTAAGGAAGCAAGGGTGGAGGGACTAAGGGATAAAGGGTGGAGGGACAAAGGAAGCAAGGGTGGAGGGACTAAGGGATAAAGGGTGGAGGGACAAAGGAAGCAAGGGTGGAGGCTTTAAGGAAGAAAGGTTGGAGACGCTGAGGAAGCAAGGGTGGAGGGGCTAAGGAAGCAAGGGTGGAGGGGCTAAGGAAGCAAGGGTGGAGGGACTAAAGAAGTAAAGGTGGAGCGACTAAGGGATAAAGGGTGGAGGGGCTAAGGAAGCAAGGGTGGAGGGACTAAGGAAGCAAGGGTGGAGGGGCTAAGGAAGCAAGGGTGGAGGGGCTAAGGAAGCAAGGGTGGAGGGACTAAAGAAGTAAAGGTGGAGGGACTAAGGGATAAAGGGTGGAGGGGCTAAGGAAGCATAGGTGGAGGCGCTAAGGAAGCAAGGGTGGGGGTAATAAGGAAGCAAGAGTGGGGGTAATAAGGAAGCAAGGGTGGAGGGACTAAAGTAGTAAAGGTGGAGGGACTAAAGTAGTAAAGGTGGAGGGACTAAGGAAGCAAGGGTGGGGGTAATAACTAATAAGGTAGCAAGAGTGGGGGTAATAAGGAAGCAAGGGTGGAGGGGACTAAAGAAGTCAAGGGTGGAGGGACTAAGGAAGCAAGGTGGGGTAATAACTAATAAAGTAGCAAGAGTGGGGGTAATAAGGAAGCAAGGGTGGAGGGACTAAAGAAAAAGGTGGAGGGACTAAGGGATAAAGGGTGGAGGGGCTAAGGAAGCATAGGTGGAGGGCGCTAAGGAAGCAAGGGTGGGGGTAATAAGAAGCAAGAGTGGGGGTAATAAGGAAGCTAGAGTGGGGGGTAATAAGGAAGCAAGGGTGGAGGGACTAAAGTAGTAAAGGTGGAGGGACTAAAGTAGTAAAGGTGGAGGGACTAAGGAAGCAAGGGTGGGAGTAATAACTAATAAGATAGCAAGAGTGGGGGTAATAAGGAAGCAAGGGTGGAGGGACTAAAGAAGTAAAGGTGGAGGCGCTAAGGAAGCAAGGGTGGGGGTAATAAGGAAGCAAGAGTGGGGGTAATAAGGAAGCTAGAGTGGGGGGTAATAAGGAAGCAAGGGTGGAGGGACTAAAGTAGTAAAGGTGGAGGGACTAAGTAGTAAAGGTGGAGGGGACTAAGGAAGCAAGGGTGGGAGTGTAACTAATAGATAGCAAGAGTGGGGGTAATAAGGAAGCAAGGGTGGAGGGACTAAAGAAGTAAAGGTGGAGGGACTAAGGGATAAAGGGTGGAGGGACTAAGGAAGCATAGGTGGAGGCGCTAAGGAAGCAAGAGTGGAGAGACTAAGGAAGCAAGGGTGGAGGGACTAGGACTAATGAAGCAAACCAACTGATCCTCAGGAAATTAATCCTACTACTGCGAAATCCTCCTCTCCCCCGTTACCCTCAAAAACCGAATCCTCTTCCCCCATATTCATTTTCCCAACCTACTCCCCCCCCCACCATTATCCTTTTTTTAATTATTATTTTTTATTATTATTAATTGTATAGAATATAATGGCACCGTGCTGTCTGTTTTACTTTTATCGTGCCAAAGAAACTCTTGATTTTTTTCCCTGTCATCTCCTTCTTTCCTTGAATTCCAGATTGTCTAGAATCGACTCCGTTTCTTCCAGATTCCCCTCTTTCCTCCGTAGAGGTTTTTTAAAAACTTTCGAGTCCTGTGTGGTATGCCAACGTCTCCGTGTGAGTAAATCCAGTTCTTAGGTGGTTCTCCCCCTAAAGGAGAATTAAGAGAGAGAGAAGGAAAAAAAACGAAGAAAGGGAGAAGAAGAAAAAAAATGAAGTAGAACTTGTATTAATCCATAAATACACCTAGACAGAAATACACGGCCCGCTTATGAAAGAGAGAGAAAAAAAAAACCTTTTTATAACACTTACCGATATTTTAAATCGACTCGCAAACAAAAGAAAATAAAAATTCATAGCCGCCGTCTTGGGAATTTGCCATAAAATGTCATTTGTATTCATAAAAACCGAGTCACTTCCCACAATTTTTTATTGCCGATTGAGAAATATTTAAAAGGACTTCCTACGAGTTTTTATACGCCATTATACAATACCGTTTAGAATTTATTCAAACTTTTGACGTAATAAACGATTTTTTAGGTCGAAGAAAAAATTTTGAAACTCGGCGCATTTTGATCTCGTTGGGAAGAGGGTAAAAATGTTGAGTTGATTTGAGTAAGTGAATTTCACACGAGAGCCCTTCGCAGACGTAATAAAATTCGTAATTTGAGGTTTGGACCGAGGAAGAAGGGGCACAAGGTCTTTCTCTCTCCCGGTTGCAAGAATGAGACCCATTCCGAAGAAGAGAAGTTAAAGGGAAGACTAAAGAGGTTCATTTTCACAAAAGGTAATTGCTTTCAAATCAGTACTGTTGAGGTTTCTACCCTGAGGGAATACGGCTCTAAAATTTTTATAACGCCTCCCACGTTATCTTCAAAAATCTGATGAAAGTGCAGCAATGAAAAAGCATTTTGTACCGAACTCGGGTATCTGGAGCAAAGGAAGTAAAAAAATGATTAAGGAGGTTACCAAACACGATTAGGCTACAATTAGGTCACCAAACACGATTAGGCTACAATCAGGTCATCAAACACGATTAGGCTACAATCAGGAGGTGACCAAACACGATTAGGCTACAATCAGGTCACCAAACACGATTAGGCTACAATCAGGTCACCAAACACGATTAGGCTACAATCAGGTCACCAAACACGATTAGGCTACAATCAGGTCACCAAACACGATTAGGCTACAATCAGGTCACCAAACACGATTAGGCTACAATCAGGTCACCAAACACGATTAGGCTACAATCAGGTCACCAAACACGATTAGGCTACAATCAGGTCACCAAACACGATTAGGCTACAATCAGGTCACCAAACACGATTAGGCTACAATCAGGTCACCAAACACGATTAGGCTACAATCAGGAGGTCACCAAACACGATTAGGCTACAATCAGGTCACCAAACACGATTAGGCTACAATCAGGAGGTCACCAAACACGATTAGGCTACAATCAGGTCATCAAAAACGATTAGGCTACAATCAGGTCACCAAACACGATTAGGCTACAATCAGGAGGTCACCAAACACGATTAGGCTACAATCAGGTCACCAAACACGATTAGGCTACAATCAGGTCACCAAACACGATTAGGCTACAATCAGGTCACCAAAAACGATTAGGCTACAATCAGGTCACCAAACACGATTAGGCTACAATCAGGTCACCAAACACGATTAGGCTACAATCAGGTCATCAAACACGATTAGGCTACAATCAGGAGGTCACCAAACACGATTAGGCTACAATCAGGTCACCAAACACGATTAGGCTACAATCAGGAGGTCACCAAACACGATTAGGCTACAATCAGGTCACCAAACACGATTAGGCTACAATCAGGTCACCAAACACGATTAGGCTACAATCAGGTCACCAAACACGATTAGGCTACAATCAGGTCACCAAACACGATTAGGCTACAATCAGGTCACCAAACACGATTAGGCTACAATCAGGTCACCAAACACGATTAGGCTACAATCAGGTCACCAAACACGATTAGGCTACAATCAGGTCACCAAACACGATTAGGCTACAATCAGGTCACCAAACACGATTAGGCTACAATCAGGTCACCAAACACGATTAGGCTACAATCAGGTCACCAAACACGATTAGGCTACAATCAGGAGGTCACCAAACACGATTAGGCTACAATCAGGTCACCAAACACGATTAGGCTACAATCAGGAGGTCACCAAACACGATTAGGCTACAATCAGGAGGTCACCAAACACGATTAGGCTACAATCAGGTCACCAAACACGATTAGGCTACAATCAGGTCACCAAACACGATTAGGCTACAATCAGGTCACCAAACACGATTAGGCTACAATCAGGTCACCAAACACGATTAGGCTACAATCAGAGGTCACCAAACACGATTAGGCTACAATCAGGTCACCAAACACGATTAGGCTACAATCAGGTCACCAAACACGATTAGGCTACAATCAGGTCACCAAACACGATTAGGCTACAATCAGGTCACCAAACACGATTAGGCTACAATCAGGTCACCAAACACGATTAGGCTACAATCAGGTCACCAAAAACGATTAGGCTACAATCAGGAGGTCACCAAACACGATTAGGCTACAATCAGGAGGTCACCAAACACGATTAGGCTACAATCAGGAGGTCACCAAACACGATTAGGCTACAATCAGGTCATCAAAAACGATTAGGCTACAATCAGGTCACCAAACACGATTAGGCTACAATCAGGTCACCAAACACGATTAGGCTACAATCAGAGGTCACCAAACACGATAGGCTCAATCAGGAGGTCACCAAACCGATTAGGCTACAATCAGGTCATCAAAAACGATTAGGCTACAATCAGGTCACCAAACACGATTAGGCTACAATCAGGTCACCAAACACGATTAGGCTACAATCAGGAGGTCACCAAACACGATAAGGCTGCAATCAGGAGGTCACCAAACACGATTAGGCTACAATCAGGAGGTCACCGAACACGATTAGGCTACAATCAGGTCACCAAACACGATTGGGCTACCATCATTAGGTCACCGAACACGATTAGGCTACAATCATTAGGACACCGAACACGATTAGGCTACAATAAAGTCACCAAACACGATTAGGCTACCATCATTAGCTCACCGAACACGATTAGGCTCCAATCAGGTCACCAAACACGATTAGGCTACAATCATTAGAACACCAAAGGTCACCAAACACAATTAGCCACCAATCAGGAGGTCACTGACACGATTAGGTGCAATCAAATGGTTTCTAACACGATTAGCCGCCAATCAGGAGGTGACATGATTAACCAATCAGGATTACACCAACAAAATAAGCTACCTAATAAGGCACAATCGGTCTTTATCTCAATCAAACACCAATCGCGAAGTCACAAACGCATATTTAGATACTTATTATGGCACTATCCAGGCTCCACTATCCTACAATAAGTCATAATTCTCCAATCAAAGGCCATAAACATGACTCACAGGCTGCTGCTAAAAAATATCACCATTCTCTGCCTTCCAAGATTAGGGTACGTCATCAAGATGCTACTGGTTAACTTCTATAACGATGATGTCATCTCAACTAGACACCCTGTATCAGTTTCTGGCTTGTCAACTCCATTGAAAATTGCCCGACCACTAAAAAAAAGGCTTTCAGAATGGAGTGCTTGCAGAGCCTAACCTTTGCATATAAAAAGGCAAACATAAAAATTTATCTTTCAATAAAAAAAGGGGGAAGCCATAAATCAAGAGCGGTGAATATATTAATGAAAGGAAACAAAGGAGGTAAAAGAAAGGGTTTGTCGGGTGTTTCAATATAGGAGGAAATTTTTCTAGGGATGTATTTCATTTTCGGACATGGACCACCCGTGTGACCATCCGTCATTCCCGCATATACCGAATATCCTCCAGGTACGTCCGTCCACTTACCATTTATCTCACCTAATGAGACTTCCAGAAAAGAAGTCTGAGCATCAATTTTTCGAGCTAAGAAAACTGCGATTGTAAAGCTGATCCTTTATCCCTATCTCGGTAATTGACATGGGATACGAGTGTATCTGCAGTCCATTGTCCTAACTATACAATCTAAGGTCGAAATACCGAGAAACGGTTTTAATTAAAACGGCAACTTTCGAGCAAACTCAGCAGTTGAGGTAGTGAAAAGTTCAAAATCAACACCTTTGCTGGGAAACAATCTCGGATCTTCAGGTATTTTTCCAACCGTAAAAACTGAATGAAAAGTTTGGAAGATTTAAGGAAGGTAAAGGTTATGTGGGAATGGCGAGGGGGGAGGTAGATACCGAAGAGGACTCCATTACAGTGTCTGTCGGGTCCGCTCTAATTATTGCCAAAGGCCTAATAGACCGTAGGGGCCCCCATTGTTTCCCACAACTGATTTATAGTTTTTACGTTCCAACGTTTTTGATATGGGTCTCGACAACTACCTTTTAGACCCCCGCACAAGACATTTTCTTTTCTTCTTCCCTTTTTTTTCTCATCCTCCCTATAATTTTTTTATAAGGCCTTTGTCAACGACGCAGCCGGTGAAATTTCGCACATTTGGCACATTTCAACACAGCCATAAAATCGAGACTTTTCCAGGTACGTAAGCAGAATCAGGCCAAAGAAAGGTGAGGTTGGAAGCATAATGAAGTCCAAGAAGGGAGAAATAAGAGAATGCAGAAAACGGCAGAAGAAGAAACCTCAAGGATGCAAAAGAATGAAAGACAGCAGAAAAACGGCATAAGAAAGTGAAAGAAGATAGGCAGAAGCCCAAATGTGAAGTAGTATACAGAAGAAGAGTGAAAGGACAAGAATTAAGAGTTGCTATGCTCCATTGCAGCAGTGTCCATTGTACTTCAATAGAAGAATTTGCCCTGAGGGGCTGGTTAGTCAATATTATTCCGCAGTTATTACTTAATTTTCCCATGAAGTTTATGGTGGCTTTTCAAAAGTGGAACGTAATAAGTCAATTTCGGATGAGAGGAAAAGAAAGGAGCCTGTGTTAAATGCATTACACGCTCTCCGGAGCAACCTTAGCCGCCGAAGGCAATAAGCAAACGAGGCAGGGAAAAATTGAATATTTTATTGCTCCGGAGTGGGAGGAAGATCGGGAAGAAGTCCGAAGGAGAGTAGGGAGAAGGCCTTCGTGGGAGGCAGTGTGTTTGTTTTAGAGGCCGGCTGTGGGTGGTCTTCTTACCTCGGCCCAATGATAACCCCAAGGCAACCGAATTGGAAATACGTCTCACTCGCCTCCTCCTCTCTTTATCTTCGAAGATATTCCCCGGTCCGCCACCCACACTAGCTCTTCACCGAGTCACGTTGCTCCGCAGAGTCACACCCCCTTCGGAATACATCCCCCGGTACCTTTTTTTCTCCTCTCAAGACTTCTTTGTTTTGGCCCCTGCGAGACGGGCGGGCGACCTCTCTCTCGCTCCTATAATCAGCTCCTCGTTAGCCTCTCGGGGATGGAATCGCTCCCACAGTTTTCTACATCCTAACCTCCCACAATCTCCGTTTATCTTTTATAATCTCTCAGTTTGTTAAATCCACAAGACGCAAAATGGCGTCTTTGGTGGGGAGGATGAAATCCCCTCCAATGGTTATCTTTTCAAAGAGTCATCTCCTCCCCATAAAAAAAGTGCTTGAGTGCCTAAGGACTTCTCCAAATCTACAATATAAAAGAAGCTACAATGGCGATCCCTCCATTTCAGCCTACTGTTTGGATGTCCACTTCCTTTTATCCCTGATTTCTAAAGCCTTCTCTTGTCTCTTTCTGCCTCCTTTTACCTCTTTTTGTCTACGGTCCTCCTTTGCATCTTTTTGTATCTTTCTGCTTCCACGACTGTCTCTTCTTGCCATCGTCAGCGTTTGTCTTTTCTGCTCCTACTAGCTCTTTCTGTCTTCTACTTCTTTATTGGTGCCTCTTTCTTCTGCCTTCTTGGACCTCATTTCTCCTACAGTCCTTTAGCATCTTTCGGTCTTCTTTTGTATCTTTTTGTCTCCTGCTTCCTCGACTGTCTCGCCTTCTGCCTCTTGTCTTTCTCCGCTTAATTCTACCATCTGCCTCTTTCTGCTTTTTCTGCGATCTTCTGCCTTCTTGGACCTCTTTTTGCATCCTACGTTTCTTTTCTGCTTCTTTCCACCTCTTCTTCCTAGTATTTCGAACCTTAATAAGTTTGTAACTTCTCTAAATCGGGACCACCTCGAAGACGCGAAAATAAGAAATAAACTTCAAAAAAATAATCGGTTGATTAAAGTCGATCTGATAAAATTGAGGACGGCGCAAGATTAAAAAGGACGATCGAGAGGGGTACATTGTCAGTTTCCTGTCGAGCACCGAGATGAGATGTAGCGATACGCGAGGTATGTTAATTAATCGCCGGGAACGCGCGTTTGTTCCATGTCCGATACGTCATTTAAAAAAAGGGCTCCTTTAAAACGAGGCCCGATATAAATAAAACGTGATTTACACGAACTCGAGTCTCGAAAAAAACGTAATTGTCCTTCTGTATGAGATAACCCATCTCAAGATCTTTATCGGGACATCTTCTTCAACCCTTTTATTCTTCTCCGCTCCTTCCCCTCCGATGATTTTTCCATTTTTAAAAAGGCGAGAAACGAAACGACAGGTGCCCTCACTGACTCAGCAAATGGCAAAACGTCACGAAAATTTAAGAATCTTCAAAATGGACTTGTCAAAACACCTTTGTGTCCTTATAAGCTTTTTTTTTTTCTTCTTCTTCGAAAAAACTACTAAAATATCCTTTCATAGGGTCAGGCCCACCGGGAGATCGGGAAATTAACGAAGGGCAGCTCCGAAGGGATGGTGTAGGGCTGGTCATCCCGATTTTGATCCTTTTTTTGGACACGATTTTTTAACAAGATTATGTTAATAGGACAGTTAATAGGACCCTTTTTAGCTTGATTCTGATCCTTTTTGGGCACTAGGGGTCCTTTTAACTAGATTTTGTTCCTTTACGATAGGTAGGATGCGATAGGAGGAGGTGGGATGGGGTGGAATGTATAGGATATGGTAGGATGGGATAGGATGGGGTAGGATTGGGTAGGATGGGGTTGGATAAGGTAGGATAAGGTTGGATTGGGTAGGATTGGGTAGGATTGGGTAGGACGGGATAGGATTGGGTAGGATTGGGTAGGATTGGATAAGATTGGGTAGGATTCGGTAGGATTCGGTAGGATTGGGTAAGATTGGGTAGGATGGGGTAGGAAGGGGTAGGATGGGATAGGATGGGGTAGGATGGGGTAGGATGGGGTAGGAAGGGGTAGGAAGGGGTAGGATGGGGTAGGATGGGGTAGGATGGGGTAGGATGGGGTAGGATGGGGTAGGATGGGATAGGATGGGATAGGATGGGGTAGGATGGGGTAGGATGGGGTAGGAAGGGGTAGGATGGGATAGGATGGGGTAGGATGGGGTAGGATGAGGTAGGATGGGGTAGGTGGGGTTGGATAAGGTAGGATGGGGTGGGATTGGGTAGGATGGGGTAGGATGGGGTAGGACGGGGTAAGATTGGGTAGGACGGGGTAGGATTGGGTAGGATTGGGCAGGATTGGGTAGGATTGGGTAGGATTGGGTAGGATGGGGTAGGATGGGGTAGGATGGGGTAGGATTGGGTAAGATATGGTATATGGGGTAGATAGGATGGGGTAGGATGGGGTAGGATGGGGTAGGATGGGGTAGGATGGGGTAGGATGGGGTAGGATGGGGTAGGATGGGGTAGGATGGGGTAGGATGGGGTAGGATGGGGTAGGATGGGGTAGGATGGGGTAGTATTGGGTAGAATTGGGTAGGATTGGGTAGGATTGGGTAGGATTGGGTAGGACGGGGTAGGACGGGGTAGGACGGGGTAGGACGGGGTAGGACGGGGTAGGATTGGGTAGAATTCGGTAGGATTGGGTAGGATGGGGTAGGATGGGGTAGGATGGGGTAGGATGGGGTAGGATGGGGTAGGGCGGGGTAGGGCGTGGTAGGGCGTGGTAGGGCGGGGTAGGGCGGGGTAGGGCGGGGTAGGACGGGGTAGGATTGGGTAGGATTGGGTAAGTTTGGGGTAGGATAGAGGTAGAAAAGGACCCTTTTTGCTTGATGTTGGATTCTTTTTGTACACTAGAGGCAATTTTAACTAGATACGTTGTTTTTTACGACAAATAGGTGCCTTTTTAGGTTGATTTTTCATCAATTTTGGTTACGAGAAGCTCCTTTTTTGAAACCGTTATAAGACATTTTCTATTTTACCAAGTTTGGAGAGAGTGAGAGTGTTACCCCCTAGGTAAAATGTAAATTTTATCTTTAAAAAATGCCTGCCTTTTATCTTTAAAAAAAATGTTGGCAACCCTGTATTTCTGTCAACGCACATTAGTTATGACTCAATAATAACTTTTCCGGTTGAATTGACATTATAAAATGACCTTTTAACACCTTTTTTTTCTTCTTTTATATCCTTTGTTAACGATTCATAAAAAAAATACGAAAAAAAAAGGTGGTGAAGGATAGTGTAACGAGTCTTGTTTACAACTTTCTACACGTACAAAACAAACAAAGCCTTTTTGTAGAAGTTTCTGCTTAGAGGTTGGTAAATAAATAACCTTTTAAAAGGTGAAAAGTGGGAAAGAGAAGAAGTGGAAGATGAAGAAGGAAAAAAAAGGTGTTTAGCTTCTATTGTACACCTGGAGCAACTGTTTCCTAGAAAACAATCAGTTTGTAGATCCCACACTCGACTTCCTGTTCAAAAATGATTCTTTTTATGTCATTTTTTGAAGTAAATTAACTTCACTTTGATGTATAAAAGGACACATTTTGTGGGATTCTCAGTGAGAACGACCTCAATAGCCTGCTTTCCTCCGGAAATCCGAAGATTGGGCCGGAAGGTGGGAAATTCATTGAGTGGGGGCTGTCTATTTCATCGAAAAGCAAGAAAAAGCGTCATCGGTTGGGAAGATTCTAGGGAAAGGGTTGTTTCTCGAAGATTTTCAAAAGTTTTACTTTCCACGGATTTCAAAATCAATGACTTTTTCACACTTTCGAAGTTTTCGAAAGACCATTTGTGCCAAATTAGGTCCACATTTGTTTGAGATTACCGAAAGCCTTCTTTTCTTTCCTTTTCGTAGGCCTGGAAAATTATTGACTAAATCCGTCCCAGGTGCGTTTAGCGGTACCGAGAAAGGAGGCAGACACTCCTAGACAGCCTGTCGCCAAAAGAACCGTTATCCCTTACGCCCCAACTACAATCGAACCCCCACTTTCACAATACACACAAAAATGCCAAAACTCGTTTTTGGAAGCGGAAATCTTTTTGAATTTTTCAATCAAAATTAATCTATTAAATAATTCAAAATGTTTCCACAACCTCAGACGAGAAACCAATAATCCCAGGTACAAAAGGAATCCAAACTATTCGTTAATTATATTGTTTCAAACGTTACCCTAAACAAAACAAAAAAAAACGTTTTCATGGCCACGAAGCAAAAATACTACTCCTACCCTGGTCAGAGAGGGTAGGGGAAGTGATGGTTGGTTGGGGGAAGGTGGGTTAGGTGTAGGATGTGGGGGAGGGTAGGAGGAAAGGTTGTGGTGGGGGTGGTAGGGTTGTGTGGGGAGGTTAGGGTATATATAATATATATGTATATATATAATATATAGTTTCATTCGGAAATGAAAAAAACCATTTTGGTTGAGCACTTTTTAAATTTAAAACACACGGAGAATGAATATTTCGGCGTGTTCGCCTTCTTCGGCATAAGAGGAGCGGCTGAGACATAATATATATGTATATATATAATATATATGTATATATATAATATATATGTATATATATAATATATATGTATATATATAATATATATGTATATATATAATATATATGTATATATATAATATATACATATATATATAATACATCTCGTCTCAATCGGACTATTAGTTCTCCTGCGATAGCCTCTAAATGCATGAAATTGACATAAATTGGAGGTATTCCAAAAACATAGTCAAATTTTGGAAATTCCCACGAATAATTAGTTGAAAATAAGTTAATTTGAGGGAAAAAGGACGGAAGTATGTGCCTCGAGGTTGGTGTGACGGATTATTTATTTTTAAGTCGTAAAGCTTGGAATTTTCTCGACAATTTTCTTGAACATTTGTCCCTGCCGTGTTGATGATGACGTCCTAATCCGTTGAGGTGCCAGGCCGTCTGGCTCGGTTTTTCCAACTCTTTTAATTCTTCGACCTCCGAAATTCCTTCGAGAAAGGAAAAATCCCTCCCACGGTTTCTTTTAAGCCCTCCCAGGGCTTTCCCACCACCTTGAAGCAATAAAAATTCGTCTCCTTTTGAAATTTCGCCGACAACATCTGCGTTTTGGAAACATTTGGTCTTTATAGAGCAAACAAAAGCCGGGTTAGCCCAATTTTCAATATCAGGCCTTTTCCGAAATAAATTTGGTACATTTCAGGAGAACTAGTAATCCGATTGAGTCCACCGTAGGCTCGTTTTAAGCACAAATAAACTTTTAGACTTATCAAAAGTGTCTTTTTATCAAAATAAAATAATTTTTTTTAACATTTGAGGCCATGGCAAAAGAACTAACGGTCCGGTTGAGTCCAAAACTAAGCAATGTTTTTATAGCAACAAGAAATCTTGATGCCAACGAACTCTGTTGACTAATTTTAGAACTAACGGTCCAAAAAGTATGAAAATCATTTTATGAAACACATTTCCCGTCATTGAGGGTGAAATTCCACATAAAAAATTCCTTTTAGGTCAAATTTCATCCCAAAGTGTCTTTCTGATCAAAACAAGGGTCAAAGTCCATGAAAAGTCATCTTTTGTTGTCAGAAAAAGGGCCAAAGTCCTCCTAAGTTAGCATCTTTCCAGTCGGAAAGGGTCAAAGTTGACCTAAAATGCCCCTATTCAGGGGCGGACTGGGACCTTAGGGTGTGGGTGGGTTTTCAGTTAAAGGGGGGGGGACAGAAAATTAGCTCTTAGAAAAATATATTCAGCAAAAACAGAGGTTCCCAAACTTTTTCACAGTGCGCCCCCCCTTTTAAACAAATTAAAACCTTTGCTAAAGTTTTGAATGAAATTTGGGTTTTAAAATGTTGATTCTGAGGTTTTTGATAAAAGAAATTGCACTTAAAACGTTGATTTTGAGATTTTTTGACCAAAAAAAAAAAAAATTTGCTCTTATAACCATGATTTGGAGGTTTTGACAAAACATTGCCAATTTAAAGTTGATATTGAGGTTTTTTGACGAAAATTAGGTATTTATTAATGTTGATTTTGAGGTTTTTGACGAAAATTTGTCTTATTAAATGTTGATTATAGGTTTTTGTACGAAAATTAGGCTTCAAAAATGTTGATTTCGAAGGTTTTTTAAACCAAAATTGGGCTTTACAAATGTTGATTTTGAGGTTTTTTGACGAAAATTTGGCTTGTTGATTTCGAGGTTTTTTCACCAAAATTAGGCTTTTTAAATGTTGATTTTGAGGTTTTTGGACGAAAATTAGGCTTTACAAATGTTGATTTTGAGGTTTTTTGACGAAAATTTGGCTTTTAAATGTTTATTTTGAGGTTTTTTGACGAAAATTAGGCTTCACACATGTTTATTTCGAGGTTTTTACTGACGAAAATTAGGCTTGACAAATGTTGATTGTGAAGTTTTTCATGAACTTTTGGGAATATTTGCACAAAACCTGATCGCCTCTATGTAATCTTGCGGGGGCGCGGGTGGGTTCTGTCCACCCCCCCCGGGCCAGTCCGCCCCTGGCCCTATTGGTAAATCAAAAGGCAAAAATTCCATCCATAAGTGTCTTTTCCATCAAAATAAGCGTCAAAATCTATCTTTTTTTCTCAGAAAAAGGGTAAAAGTCCTCCTGAAGAGCATCTTTCCAGGCGGAAAGGTTCTAAGTCGACCCAAAAAAGACTCAAAGTTCACCCAGAAGAGTCATTCTCATCAAAATAAGAGTCACAATCCTTCAAAAAAACCTCTTTTGTTGACATAAAAAGGGTAAAAGTCCTTCCGAATAGCATATTTCCCCTCTTAAATAGTCAAAGTCCACCTAAAATGGCCCTTTTGCCCAATTTAATGGCCCAAAGTCCATCCATTTTATGTTGGTAACATTGTGAGGTTCAGAGAGTGAATGGCTTGTAAGATCCTTATCTTATCTTATCTTGTAAGATCCTTATCTTATCTATAACAATGTTACCAACATAACACTCAAAATAAAGAGACGAATAAATAAAATAATAAACTTTATTTACAGAAAATAATACATAAATTGGAATGATAAATATGGACTAAATGTTAGTGATATGAGACTTTTCAGCTTGTTCTAAAAGCGCTTTTAGGTTTGAATCGAATAGCTCGCATCGAATTGGCATATCCAGCGAATAAAAAGGATTCTTGAGAGCATAATCGCTATAAAGTTCATAAATTTTCCTCAAAATTGCTTCCAAACCTGTCTGCCCGGGTTCTGCTATGATCATAAACTTGACTCCTGAAATAATAAATTTCAATAGTGATTTCTCAGCTCCTTGTGGGCCAATCGACTTGAAATTTTTACGGATTTTTCTTATTTAGAGAAGAGCCTTTCAAGTCGATCACAAGGAGCTTCTCCACCATGATTCATCACTGAACCTTTAAATGGCCATAACATACACAATTTTTGACCGATTTTATTAATTTTTATACCGTTAGAAAGCTAATTTAAAGAGCTTTCTAACCATACAAAAATCAATTCATTTGGCCAATAATTGTGGAAGTTATGGGCGTTTAAATATTGAAATTAAAAGTTTTACCAGTAAGAGTTTGAAAGCATTGAAGTTTGAATGTGTCGGCTTCAAGAACTTCGATTCCGGAGCTTTTTGGCTCAGGACTAAGCTGACTCGCAAGAGCGAACAAAGGGTAGAACATGCTCGCCAAAAAGATCTTTTCATTGGTCGTCACTTTCGCTCGAGCAAACTTGAGCATGATTGGGTAATTCTCTTGGTCTGCGATTACTTGGAAAGCATCACGTCCATCATCTAGCTGAGTACCGGTCACCACGATTCCGTTGATGCCGATAAGAACGTGACCGACTAGAAAAAAAAAGGTATAATCGGCTGGGCGGAACGCCTCCTTACCCATGACTCCATCGTGCTGTCCATAAGAGACGACCACCTTTTTATTCTCGTTGATCAATTTAAAGTCGACATCTTCCGGACTCTGGAAAACGCAATCGTTGATCACGTTAGGGACGTTATGGTCCAAATTGAATATCAGCCCTCCCGACTTCGAAACAATATAAACCCCGTAAATGACCATTTTAAATAGAAATAAACATAACACAAATAAGCAGATAAACAGACATCAGATAACAGTGTAACCTTCTTATCAGTCTTGCCAACATTGTATATAAACTGACTATAACCTCCTCGTTACATTAAGGGTTGCCAACATACCTCAAGTGTGATCAAGAGGAGCTTATAGCTGTATAGCATTCTCGGTATCACTGTGAAGCATCTAGCACTTTGTTACAGTGTCGCCAACCTTGTGGAACTTCATCGGTAACTTTCTTGGTGCATTGCAGTGTTGCCAACTATCATGGCTGTAGGCATCTCGGTATCTACAGTAGAGCCAACTGTATCTAAATTTCTTTACAGATTCACCAACTTACACAATGATGACGTCATCTTTGTATAAGGGTGGTATGTGCTAGTGATAACAGGTTTGTTGATATCGTGGTGATAAGTGATATGTTGCTTTGAATTGCTGATTGCTTATTTTTTATTGAAACTTACAATTTTTTGGAAGGATTACACTGTCCTGAATTATGGTAATTGAATAGAAAAGTGCAAGCCATTGGTGACCTTGAGTGCAATTTTCAAGGACGAAGCTTCTTTAAACCTGTCGCGATTTAAACAAAGAGAAAACGTTATAGTAATGAACGTTCGATTAGATAAGAGATTCGCTTGAGAACGAGTCAACCTGTTTAGTGAGTCATCATCATCTAAAGGAATTCTTAGTTTTCAGTTTTAGGTGATAAGAAAAATGCCGTCGTCGTCATCCTCCGAGGAAGAGGTGGAAAGGAGAAGCAGCGATGGAGGCAATAGTGTCAACTCTTCGGACGTTCAGCTTTTTTTTCTTATCTGTGGGGTAACCGTCGAGCCAATCTTCTTCGGTGTTTTCCTCGCATCTAGTGCGACAGGTGGGCTCAAACTTTCCTTTCAAAATATCATCCTGGGTCTCCATTCCATCTAATATAATCCTTCTTCAGATGCGGCGACCACAAACATGCTACTCATCCGAACATGTCTCAACACGTTCAATTACACAGGAGACCAATGCTCTCAAGATCCACGCGATCCTGAAATCGAAAACGCGATTCAAGTCTACGTTTCGAATCTAAATTTAATGAAATCTCTTCTCGAATCCACTTCGGGAGCATTATTCGCCCTTTTTATGGGCCCCTGGTCCGATTGGAACGGGCGAAAACCTTGCCTTCTCCTACCCTTAGGAGGCAAGTAAAGAAAACCCTAAAAACCAAACTAACAATTTTTTACAGGTTATTTGATGTATTTTATCTTATGGTTTATTCTGGCTTGCATACCAAATATACCATCCATATATTTCATGATACCGTCAGTTTTTCCAATGGCAACTGGAGGCTTGACAATGTTGTTTACTACAGTCTGCAGTTATATCAATGACATCACTTCCGATTCCAATAGAGGATTCAGGTAGGTTTCTACGGAAACCATTTTGTTGATACCAAAGGCTGTGATTTTTAAAAAATGTCAATTTACCTGAGAATGGTAAGTCCTAGGAATGCTGTACTAGTCTCATTTTAAAGGTAATTTAATGAAGAAGGATGAATACTAAGGGTCGAATTTAGCTATCTTTTATGGTTTAGAAATGGTCCACCAAAAATAACAATTCTCCTCCTACAGGAGAACGGTAAGTCCTAGGAATGCTGTAATAGTCTCATTTTAAAGGTAATTTAATGAAGAAGGATGAATACTAAGGGTCGAATTTAGCTATCTTTTATGGTTTAGAAATGGTCTACCGAAAACAACAATTCTCCTACAGGAGAACGGTAAGTCCTAGGAATGCTGTAGTCTCATTTTAAAGGTAATTTAATGAAGAAGGATGAATTCTCCTCCTACGGGAGAACGGTAAGTCCTATGACTGTTGTACTAGTCCCATTTTAAAGTTAATTTAATGAAGAAGGATGAATAGTAAGGGTCGACTTAAGCTATCTTTTATGGTATAGAAATGGTCTATCGAAAACAACAATTCTCCTTCTACAGGAGAACGGTAAGTCCTAGGAATGCTGTAGTCTCATTTTAAAGTTAATTTAATGAAGAAGGATGAATTCTCCTCCCACGGGAGAACGGTAAGTCCTTGGAATCTAGTGCGGGCTTCCTAGGACTTACCGTTCTCCTGACATTTTCGAAAATCACGACCATTTTGCCACCTTGGACTAAACTACTGAAATTTAATTCATCTCTTTTTTTCTAGAATGACAATTGCGTACATGAGTCTATCATTTGGTATTCTGCTCGGTTATTTATTTCAACCTTTTTCTTCATGGTTGATGCAATCGAATAGTATCTACACACCATTTGTATTCGCAATCGTCGTAATCTTCATGGTAATCAAATATACCCTTTATTGTCTACCAGAAACGGTCAACTTTGTCGAGGTAAGTTTTTTGTATAGAATCGTTCATTTAAGGTTGCTTTAGTTCGATGAAAACCGAGAGAAACTTTTCACGTTTTACCACATCAAAGAAATGTTCAGCGTTTGCTTTGCTCCTCGGCCTGCGTGCGGTCGCTTAATATTCTTCATAATCTGCCTCATGATAGGGATCGATATCGTCGTCTTATTAGGTATTTCTAAATTTCATAAGATGCGATTTAAATTCGTTTAGGAGATTCCAGTTTCCGGTTTATGATTTTTCATAAAGTGCTCGACTGGTCTGTGAGCGACGTCAACATCTTTTCATCAAGCCTTAGCGCATCTTCAAGTACGTTCGCTTGGAATTTTAATGTTTAACCTTTGATTTAGTCGTCGTATCCATATTTGGAATGTGGCTTTTCACAAAGGTGTGTAGAATGCGCGAAATTTGGGTCGTCCTTATAATCTCATTTATGGGATTTTGGTCTTCGATGTGTCTCGGTTTGTCGACTTCTGCCCGAGACTTTTATCTCGCTGCGAATCTCGGCGTCCTCATCACGATTTTCAATCCGTCTTTAAAAGCTGAAGTTTCGAGAATTTTCCAGTCTCAAGATTCAGGTAACGTTTTTCAAGAAGAAATTTTTTAATGTTTTTCAGGGAAAGTTTATTCGTTTCTATCGGCGATTGAGTCGCTGACTCCGTTTTTGGCATCCGCTTGTTATACGGCGTTGTATTCCAAAATCGTCGGAACTTGGCCTCAAGGTCTTTTCTTTCTATCCGCCACATTATGGATCGTGGCTTCACTACTCGCAATGTACGTATTTTCTCTTTTTTCTAAGCTTCTTCATCATTTCATTCCAGACTAATCATTACAATCCAATGGTACAAAGGGACCAATTATACCATCCTACCTGAAGAACCGGAAGAAAATAACCAAAACGAAATCGCAGCTTAACTACAAGTGTTGATATTTTGTACAGAAATTTGCTCAACACTTTTGTTTTTAAATTGTAGACGATATTCAGCATAAGAACGAGATGCTTTTATTTTTTACTTATTAGGCTGTGTTATTTCCTAATTTCTATTATTTTTTATTTTAAAATAAATTATATTTTATTCAATTATGAATAATTTTTTAATAAAACGACCCTTGATGGAAGAGTAGGTTCTCGACAGATGGGACATAAGTTTTCAGTTAGGAGCCATTCTAGGATGCAGTTCCAACAAAAAATGTGCCCGCATGGTGTACAAGTTGGGTTTTGGTATGAGCTGAGGCACATCGGGCATTTTTTCAAGTTGCCCTTTTCGGGTTTCAGGGTGTTTTCTTTGGTGAAATTCGTGTCGTAAAGTTTGCGAAGGGCGAGCAAACCGGTGATGGCAAGCTGGACCATTGTGATCCCTCCTAGTATCCGAAATGCAGGTATAGACCTTCTATCTTTCATCCAAAAACGAGCTAAAACCTTTAAAAGAATTAGTTTTTGCAATAAAGACGCTAAATTACGTAGTGGATTCCGCTCAGACGTTTGCTTATGTGATAAGTGCCCCAGTTGCAGAAGAAATACGCTTTATGGACTTTGTCGACGTGAGGTAAAACTTTTTGAAAAATCGATAACGTGTTTAATAATTTTTCTTTGGCGCTCGGTACGATTTCGGTGTCTTCTTTGATCCTTTCTTCGGCTTTTTTGCACAACGTGAGCATTATTAGGAAGCCGTATGACTCAAATATGACCATAAGAAGTCTATTCTAGAACAAAATGGGAGGAAGATGATGAGATCGATAGATTAATGGGTTAAGGCTGTGATTGAGTAGAGCGAGTGCATTGACTGGGTAGAGCAAGCGCTGGAATTGGGTAAAGTGACTGCTACTATTGGTTAGAGCGACTGCTGTGACAAGGTAACAAACTGCTGTGCTGAGTAGAGCGAGTGCAGTGACTGGGTAGAGCAAGCGCTAGAATTGGGATAAGCGACTGCTGTTACTAGGTAGAGCGACTGTTGTGACAAGGAACAAACTGCTGTGATTGAGTAGAGCGACTGCAGTGACTGGGTAAAGCGAGTGCTGGAATTGAGTTAAGTGTCTGCTGCTACTGGTTAGAGCGACTGCTGTGACTAGGTGGAGCGACTGCGGTGACAAGGCAACAAACTGCTGTGATTAAGTTGAGCGACTGCTGTGATTAAATAGAGCGACTGCTGTAATTGAGTAGAGCGACTGCTGGAATTGAGTAGAGTGACTGATGTAATTGTGGAGCGACTGCAGTGACTGGGTAAAGCGAGTGCTTTTACTGGGTAGAGCGAGTGCTGGAATTGGCTTAAGCGACTGCATTTCCTGGGTAGAGCTACTGCTGTGAGTATTCAAACTGCAGTGACTGGTTAGAGCGACTGCTGTAACTGGGTAGAGCAAGTGCTAGAGTTGAGTAAAGCGAGTGCTGTGACAAGGTAACAGAATGCTCTGACTGGGCAGAGCGAATGGATTTAGGCGAGTGACTTGACATAGCAACCGCACTTGCTAGGCAAGTAAAGCAACTTTTGTATTTGGGTAAAGCAACTGCTGTGACAGGGTGACTCGGCTGCCTTAACTGTCTGTGTGTTTCATTTGCAAGTGATGGATGAAAGCGACTGCTAGAAAATCTGCAGAGCACCATGTAAAGAAATACCTACCAAGTAATTGGGCATTTTCCTGAGAGAGCAGTCGACCTGTACAATGCCAGTGTATTCTTCTCCAAGTGTCTGCAAGCCAGCCAAACTCGTATTAAAATAATAAAAGACACTGCTCAGGCCAAATATCGCACGTTTATACTTCATCGAAAATCTAGGACCTGAAAAACGTTCGTCAAAACAAAAAGCACTTAAGTAGTCAACCTCCAAATTTGAGAGCGACATCTTCCAACATTCGATTGAGATCGTTGATTAAAGTTTCGTCTTTTTGAGCAGCACGCAGGATTTCTGCAGGCCCTGCTTTTACAAAAACGCCCATTTCTTCAGAATGTATTTTATAGATATCCTACATAATATTTTGGGCCTCTAAAGTTTACATTTCAACAGGTATGATGATAAGGATAAAACAATATAACCTGTTTCTTTACAACCTTCGAAATTAACATGTTCGCCAACCTAACATTCTCATTTTATCATGACTTTCATATTTTATCATGACTATCTCGAAATTTTTCACATTTTGCTTACACAAAGGCGATGATACAATCTAACAGGCATCAGTTTTAAATTTTAATTGTAAATGGCCTTGGAAAAATACTTCTAAAAATTGTGTGCTCACAGGGTACACTCTCGGCAGCCATTTTGGAAATTTAAAATTTCAGCATTGAATGGATTTTGAGGCTATACCAAGGATACAATATTAGACACCAGGGTTTCAGTATCCTTGGGAGTTGGGCTATACCCAAAAATGGTAAAAATTAGATACCAGAGGACTGTTTAAAAGGATGTGTAGGTCTATACAGTACCTATACAGAAGTTAGAACATAACAATTTACAATCAAAGGCATGTGTGTCTCAGACAGTTGCTAGCTATGATTTGCTCGATATCTTCAGCACATTCCTAAAATCAATAGCTTTAGAAACCTTGACGGATGACTATAAAATGAGGCCTTCAAATGTATATCTTTATAGTTTTTCTTTTTTCCGGCTTTTTCCTGTGTCCTTGCCTAGGACTTTAGTTCTATGCGTTGTTCATCAATCATAAGGTACACCAGGATATGATAGAAGATTAATTAGGTTAATTACAATAGAATAAAAAATTTTTTATTTTTGTCCATTAGTTACAAAATTAACACCCAGTATGGAAGGTTTAAATATAACTTATCAAAAACGAGATGGGTTTTATATAATAGCGAATGAAGAGTGCGATCTTTGGAATGGGACGGAGCCGTTTAAATGTTTGGAACATTCTCCAAAAAGGAATGGTTCGGCGATATTGAAAGCTTATATACTTGGAACGATGGCGATTATAAGCTTGGTCGGTAACGTATTGACAATAGCGAGTATCCGGAGGTCGAAATCGTCCAAGAAAAAGAAACGGAACCAAACCTGGTCTTCGGTCTATTTGCTTATAATGCATTTGAGCGTTTCCGATTTGTTCGTGACTGTCTTCTGTATCGCAGGAGAGGCCATTTGGTCGTTCACTGTAGAATGGAAAGCGGGAAACGTCTCATGCAAAATTTTCAAGTTTTTCGAAATGTTCTCGCTCTACCTTTCCACTTTTATATTGGTTTCAATCGGTCTTGACAGATTCATCGCAGTCCGATATCCCATAAGAGCGCTAAACACGCTTGAGCGTAGCTTTAAATTTGTCACTTTCGCATGGATACTTAGTTTCTTCTTAAGCCTCCCTCAGGTAAAGAAAACCTTAATAAAATTTAACTTCTTCAGATTTTTATTTTTCGAGTCGAAATCGGACCGTTTTATGAAGACTTTTATCAATGCGTCACCTACGGTTTTTATACAGAAGCATGGCAAGAGCAAGTCTATACCACTTTCAGTTTTATCTTCATGTTCATGCTGCCACTTTTGATATTAACGACTTCATATGCTTCAACAATCATAACGATATCAAGTAAAACCAAATATGCAATCGATGCTAATTTTATTCTAGAAAGCGACAAGAACTTCCATTATAAAGGCCCGAATCGGCTTTTGGCTAATTTAGACTTTAACCGGAGGCGACTTATTCACAAAGCGAAAATAAAAGCGTTTAGAATCTCTCTGGTCATTGTAGTCACCTTTGTCGTCTGGTGGACGCCATATTATACCATGATGATCATCTTTGTTTTCCTCAATCCAAACAAATATGTAAGACCTTTTTTTTTTCCTACGACTAACTCATTTCTCTTCCAGCTCTCCGAGGAATTACAAAAAGCCATCTTTTTCTTTGGTATGTCTAACAGTTTAGTCAACCCGCTTATCTACGGAGCGTTTCACCTCTGGAAGCCACGCAAATCTAAAAAAATAAGATCAATATCATTGAAAGTAAACGATTGTTCTAGCACTCAAGAGGCTTTATAGATTAAAAAACTTTTTAAATGGAGTTTCTATTACCAAAGGTTCGAAATCAGCTCAAATGTGGCCTTGTTTATACCTAATAGTGACTACAAACTGCTGGTTTCCAAGCAATTACAGGACCATTTTTGAATAATCCACCAGCAATATAGGTTAGGTTACTCTAACATGTCATGAGGTTATCTTAGGTGGCTCTATCAATGAACCAAGTTTAAGATGTCAAAGTTTATGGGTGACTACAAACATTTCCTGGTTCTCCTGGCAACCATTTATTCGATTTATCCACAAGATAGGGGCCATGTTAGGTTAAAAGAGGTTTTCTTCTGAATCAACGAGGTTATTGTATTCCATCATGCTTTTGATGTCTAATGCTTTTTAAATGCATTTTAAGGGCATGACTCAACGTGACCCAGTGGATTGGCTTGCAGGGTGTTGTCAGAGGTGGGATTCCACCGAATTTTGCAAAAATAATTGGAAAAATTACCTTTTGGATGGTCTCTTGGTCGGGGTCTGGGCAAAGGCGTGGGCGGATTCCTTTCTGGGCTTGAACTGGATCCCTGGGAGACGCATACGTTTACCTGGGGTTTCCTTGGACTTTTTACCTGGATTGGAACCATTTGTTCCAAAAACACTTTGATCCAAGCTTATTCGTAAATAAGGATGGATTTAATGTAATGGATAATTGGAGGCTTCAATGAAGGTTAATTGGGAAAACGTTCGGAGGAAGGGGGTGGCTCGCAAATTTTTAACCGCACCGGGCAACCCAAGGGAAACGAGGGCTGGGAAAAAGTTACGAGTCACTCTCGGCCGAATTCCCCCAAACTCTAAAATCATTGAAGGCTAAGTAGAACTCCGATTATCCAAGCTGTTTTTAAATGAAGACCCCTGTGTACCCCCATGTGCGTGCAAAAATCAATGACTGTGTTCTAAGTGCATTTCAAGAATTTGTCGGGAGGGCTCTAAACTGAGCAATGCAAATATAAAGTACTATATATTTTGAACTATATTTTGGTATTTTGGATTACAATATTGAAATTTTTTTATATAAAGTTAAAATAAAAATATATAAATGTAATAGATCGATCTTGGATAATCGATGTCCTACAAAATTCACAACACAAGTGCTTTATCCTAATTGAAACTTCTAATATTAAAATAAAAAAATTCATTGGTTTGCCCATTTTGACAATATATTTGATAAAATGTTTATAAATGAGTTGGTGGGTATAAATTATAAGTTAAAGGAGAAAAAATTGGATTTTTATTGCTGAGTTTTGAAGGACAAACATTTGAAAATAAAACAGGAGAATTTAGAAAGCAAATGCTAACTGAGAAAGAGAGAAAAAAAAAGTTGAGGTAAATTAATAACGCGACTGGCTTTGGCGTACTGACTGCTCGAGAAGGTGTTGGGCGAGTTGGATCTGATCTCTGGAACCCTTAATAGTGATAATTCTGTCATCGGAACCAGGGAGGGGTTCACCGATAGTGATATCCGCTCCAGATTCGGATCTCACACGTCTTATCCTATTTCCGCCTTTGCCAATAATAGCACCGGCGAGGTCCTTGGGAATGGTGAGCTGTTCGGAACAGTCTTGAGGGATGTCTCTTGGAAAACTTCTGTCATTGTATCCGCGTGACATGGGAGGGCCGCCGCCGCCGCCGTAGTTGCCCATACCACCCATATTGCCACCACGCGGGGGATCCCAGACTGGTCCCCTTGGTCCTCCAGGTATACCGAAGCCTCCGTACTCATCGGAATATTCTTCATTGAAATTCTGTGGGTCATAGGGTTCTGTGTAGCCTTTTGACGGAGTGTCCTTGAGGAGATCTATGATTTCTTTAAGGCCATTGATCGCAGTTTGGGATTGACCGACAATCGAGACTACTCTATCTGTGCTTTGGGGGCAGCAATTTCCGAATATCTTGATCTTAGCAGACGTCTTTTCTCTGAGTTCTTTCACTTTGCTCCCCCCTTTACCTATGACACAACCGGCAAGACTCTGATGGACTAAAAGCCTAATGTCTACCTCGCCTTTTCCAGAACTGAAGAACTCTTCCAGACAAGGGACAATCTGCTCGACTATCTTAACGGCGTTGTCTTGGTCAGTCCCAGATATAGAGACGACTCTCTCGGGGCCAGAACAATCCGGGACTTGTACAACGGCATTGAAATCCGTTCTCAACCGATTGATGTTGTTACCTCCTTTACCGATTATCGATCCAGCTACTTTACTCGGTATCAACAATCTCATCACTGCCTGAGCGTCCGTTCTCATCCTCTTGTTACCCCTCGGACCGGACATTTCTGAATTTCGCTTCATCTTTACGATCTGAAAAACACAAAACGAATTCCGTTTAGAATACCAATTTAGAACAAATTTACCTCACACAAAGTTGATTTGTTACCATAGTGATTTCAAACTATAATTACTTATCAATACTTCCTCCCCTCCCGTTTACCAACATAGAAATCCTTTAATGTTCACCTATTTCTTTACTTACAAATTAATATTTTCTGTACAATGCAGATACAATAAAATTAAAATTAGACAATTTTAAGATCATATGTTTAAAAAAAAATTTGGCTCAAAAAGCAATTACGATAGGCAGGGGTGGGGGTAAATTCAAAGAAATTAAAAAAATTATATTATTTAATTGCTTTTTGAGAAATGATTTTAAAAGGTAATTCAATTCTCTACAACTTTTACGAAATACACTTTTTTGATTAGATGACGTCTTCCCTCCATTTTTCTGGCTTTTCTAAAATCTGACTTTATTCATAGGTAAAAATCGAAAATCCCGTATTTTTGTCGCCTCGTAGCTCAGAAACTTTTGATCCTACAAAAAATCTGTTTAGATCAAAATTGTAGGGGATTTAAAAATCTTCAATTTTGTGCTTAAAATTTTTCGCGTAAGACCTACGGTTTTCGAGATATTGCCGAAAAACCGAAAAAAAATTCGCCTTTAAACCGCTTTTCTCGAAAACAGACGAAAACAATAGGCAGGGGTGGGGGTTAATTGAAAGAAATTTTAAAAAATTCATATTAATCGATAATTGCTTTTTGAGAAATGATTTTAAAAGGTAATTGAATTCTCTACAACTTTCACGAAATACACTTTTTTGATTAGATGACGTCTTCCCTCCTTTTTCAGGCTTTTCTAAAATCTGACTTTTTGCATAGGTAAAAATCGGAAATCCCGTATTTTTGTCGCCTCCTAGCTCAGAAACTTTTGATCCTACAAAAAATCTGTTTAGATCAAAATTGTAGCAAATTTAAAAATCTTTAATTTTGTGCTTATAATGTTTTCGCGTACGACCTACGGTTTTCGAGATATTGCCGAAAAACCGAAAAAATTCGCCTTTAAACCGCTTTTCTCGAAAACAGACGAAAACAATAGGCAGGGGTGGGGGTAAATTCAAAGAAATCTTATAAGGTAATTGAATTCTCTACAACTTTCACGAAATACACTTTTTTGAATAGATGACGTCTTCCCTCCTTTTTTCTGGCTTTTCTAAAATCGAAAATCCGGTTTTTTTTTTGTTTTTTTTTGTCGCCTCATAGCTCAGAAATGATTGGTCCTACAAAAAATCTGTTTAGACCAAAATTGTAGGAAATTTAAAAATCTTTAATTTTTTGCTTAAAATATTTTTGCCTAAGACCAACAGTTTTCGAGATATTGCCGAAAAACCGAAAAAATTCGCCTTTAAACCGCTTTTCTCGAAAACAGAGATGCATAACCCACTCTATTCAAACTCAAAAATTAAGCTTCATTTAATAAAATTATCTCATAAAAGATAAGTAAACAAAATCAAAAATTGAAGTAGGTCGAGATAAAAAAGGCGCGGAGGCCGGCCAATTAAGATTTTACGATTCCTCATTGGGCGTGGCTTTTTTCATTAAATTCATCTTTAAAAGTAAAATAATAAATTAAAATTATCAAATAACAAACTAAAGGCTAAATAATTAAATAATTTCGATTTATTTACACAAAACGATAAACATGAGTAACGCTAAGAACTGTCCGGTAGGTACGCTATAGGTTATGTTTGGGGATTAACTCAATTATAAATATACAAAATTATGAACAATGTGAAATGTGAATAGAAAAAACACGATAATTAAATTAATGAAAAATTAGTAATTAAATACATAAAAATAGGATTTACCTTTTAGATTGAATAAAAAAGCGTCGTAAGGGCTTTGGATTGGGTGCGGCGTTCGATATCAATAATCAACGAACGGGATAAAATGAAAATTGAGAAAAGTTACGATGATGAGGTTTTCCTTTTTTCAAATCCACGATTGAGGTGAAAAACTTTTTGAAAAAAGAAGCAAAGATGCCAACTTGGGTGATGGGGACGACTTCGGGTGCCGGCGGAAGGGGAACGATTAACGAATGATGGCGGCCCGACGCCGATCGAATCATCAAAAAATCAAAACACAAGATTTCACGTTAAAATTTTGAAATTATGAATTTCCATGAATTAATTTGACTAATTTTTAGAATAAGTTTAATATTTTTAAAAACGATTCCTAATTTTTTGTTTTGGTTTTTCATTTTGATCATAAAGGCAGTAAATTTTTTGGCGCCTAAGTTTGAAAACTTTTGTTATTCATGGTTAGGGATACAGTATCAACCTTATATTTTGTATCCGTACTCTCAAGTCACTGATACACAAAATTGATACAGCTAAAAATACCTGATACGGAAATATCAGTTTTCAATATTGATACCAGCAGCATTTACCTGGTTTCACTTGAACTGGAGTATCAATTTTATCACTTTGGTACTGTTTTCAGTATCAAGATTCAAGTATGGGTATCATCTATATAAGGTATCATCACCAAACGCATCATTTGTATCAATAATCGCCTGTCCCCCTGCTGTCGAAAATGGATGACACATTTCTGTATCAAAATTAAAGCATCAGTAATGGGCTAGGTATCAGCAGCATCATTATAAGGAATCATGCGATGCTGCATCATTTGTATCAGAATCAGCATCGGATTAGATTTCCGTTGAACACCACCTACCTTCAACGAATTTTCTCGTGCACATTTGGTGAAAATCGGTAGTGTTTTACCAAAATATCCAACTTTGGGGGAGGCGGAACGCTGCCGCGTTCGGAGCCCCAATCTCCTAATGCCTTACCCTGTATATGGTGCAAATTTGGTGATGATCATTGGTGTTTCACCAAAATCTCCAATTTTGGGGAAGGTGGAGCGCTGCCGCGTTCCTAGCTCTAGCCTCCTTATGGCTTATTGTATATGGTGAAAATTTGGTGAAGATCGGACCGATAGCACGCTAGTGCACATTCACCAACAAACAACTATCGATCTATTGAGAAATTCAAAATTTCCCTTCGACATTTTCAAGATGTTGAATTTTATTTGTGTAAATTTTTATACATATTGGACCAATTGTGATCCTTACAAATTCCCCACGACCGACGGACGGCCGGACGGCATGGGAGGTTCTGCGCCTAAGGGGTTTCCTTAGGGAAATCCCGGGTTTGAGGGTGATAAATTTCTTTCTTTTAGAGAAAGTTAAAAATATTTTATGTGTATTGGAATACATTATTAATAAAATAAGTCATTATAAGATGGAGGAGGGGTTTCACAATGGATGTAAATATTGCGTCCCAAGTTTCTTCGTTGTCGTCGACTAAAAGCTAATTTGCAGCAATAAATCCAGGTTAGAATGACGGCGGCGGCCACAGCTCCTCCGACGATCAGCCCGGAGACGAAAGCAAATGCTATCAAATATTCGGTCGTCCCCAACGAAAACTTCTTCACTTTCGCTTTCATCGGAAGATTCGGCAAGTTCGGAATCTCGAGGTTTTCATTCTTCTCTTCGCATTCGCAAATGCATTCGTCGCTCGTTTCGTCAAATTCGCCTCCGATGGGAACCTCGAAAACCGTCATCTTCTCGAATTTCTTTTCGACCTTCTGCACCACGCAAGGAGATCCAATCACCTTCGTCTTGTTCAACGCCCAATTTAATACACTCTTGACACTTTCATCGCACCTAAATCCTGTTCTAGACATCACATTTTAGTCATAAAATTCGATTTTATTTTCTACCAACCTCGAAATATCTAAAATATCAAGTTTTTCCAATGTAGTCAAAACTGGCTCTGAAATATGAGAAATTCCAGTGGATGAAACGTTCAAAACTTTCAATTTCGGCAAAGAACGAAAAGCTGCTCCATGAAAATAATTTAGCCGGCAATGACTTATGTCTAAAACCTAAAATTAACAAGTTCAGTGGATTTTATGATAGTCTGTTTCTACTTACAGAAAGCGATTTGGAGACCAAAAATTCTTCAGTCTGTATCATATACCGTAGCGGATTCCCTCGCAAACTAAGCACCTCCAAATGTCGATTCGTTTCAAAAGTATTCGGAAAAATATGATATAAATGGTTAAAGCTTAAATCGACTTTTTTCAATTTATTAAGCCCGCTGAAAGCATCAAGTCCAATTTGTTGTATCTGGTTATGACTGAGGTCTATCTCGACGAGAGAAACAAGCTGTAGATTCTAAAAAAGGCAAATGACGTCATCAGATGTCAAAATTTCGTACCCAAAATTGTAGGTTGGGTATTTCGTAGATGGAATTGTTGCTGAGTTGAAGCCATTGGACGAGTTTCGGAATGTCGAGATCGACGCTTACGATCGTCTTACCGATGCAGGCCACGTGCTTCCAGTTATTGGTCACCCCGCATCGGCAATAATGTGGGCAGTAGATGGAATGAGACTCCCAAAAAAGTAAAAAACTTACATAGAAACTAGAAAAGAACCATGAAAAAGGCAATGTTTATGTTTTAGTACTTACAAAAATATTTTCATGGTGACTACATTTGAAAACTTTTATCTTATCAAGCCCCACCTTCAAACCGATGAATTTTTTTTAGCCAATATATTATTGAATGGGGGGAAAAAGGTGGTATTGTCTGGCGCTATGGAAGTGGAAGCCCCAAAACGGAAACTTTCTCAAAAAGTGGTTTTTTTTACATTTGCTGTTCGGAACGCTGCCGCGTCCCTTGCCCTGACCTCACAATGTCCTACCTCGTTTTATGAAGATCCTACCAAAGAAATTACGTCTTACATCAATTTACACTAATAAAAATCGAAACTTCGTCGTAGTTAGCAATAAATTGAACGATTTAAAAAATTATTCTAACGACCCTCCTTTTTGTTTTTTTCGATCCAATTTTCGTCCCGAGATTACTTACAATCTATGTCGAGGCTAAGAATAAATTAATAATTAAAAACAACAAATTTTTTTAATTCCTCGGATAACTTCTTCCGTGAATTTCAACCTTGGCTTTTAGGTAGTTCTCTTGTTTCGGAAAGAATTAAACACGAGATAGGTTCGTGATGAATGATGATTTTCGAGCAACTTTTTTTTTGTTATGTCTATGATTAGTCCTTGTTTGTTTACCAAATTTATAAACATTGAAAAAAAAAATTTCTCGATAAAATTAGAAAAAAATTTGATCAGAAATATCAAGAAAAGTCTATTTTTATCCTTTAATAAAAATAAAATACATACATCCAATAATTAATTATTTAAAAAACTGATAGTAGCACAAAATTAAAAAAAATGAAACAAATAATTTCAATGAAAATGGTCATCGACTTTCTACAAGGTCTAGAAAGTTCTAACGCGTTCCAGACTTCGCTGGACGTTTAAAGATCTTGTAGGGTCCTTCAGTATTTAAGATTAACCTTTGAAACTTCCTGTGTAATTACATGTAAATAAGACTTTGAATAAAAAATTGAGGTTGACAAAATAATTATCTATAACGCCCCTAAAGACGAAGTCCAATAACCAAGGTATGTAGAATGCACTTTGGACCAATTTCTCAAAAAGGCAGCCACTTTAGACCAATTTTTATAACCGTCTTGGACAAGCATTTAGCAACTGTAGACATCCACTTTGGACAAGGGAAAAAAAAATCAAATTAAACCAATTTTACAAGAAAATCAATCCCAACCAATACCTAAACCATTCCCCCCCCCCCAAATCGACTAAACCATTTTGTCATGGAAACCAATCAACAATTTCCTCTGGTAAACCAAAAATAAATACGTAAACCTGCTGTACCCATTCCTATTATCTGCTCAACTGGTCCAAAGTGGCTGCAGCCAAGGCCCAAGGGTCATTTTCTGCATTTCTGGGTCACCATCATTTTCTGCCACAGAGTCTTCAGAATCTTGCAGAAGTTTCCTCGAGCTTATTCAGCATATAGAGCGAAAAAAAGGTTGTTCACCTTAAAACGTTTTTGTCCTTCGCTTAGAATCGCAAATTTCACGAGCGATTATAAAAAAGTGCAGTTTCATAAGCAGAAATCCTCGACCTGGCATTTTATGCGGGGTAGAATAAATCAAAATCGTATGGGATTTTATTATGGAAGGAGCGATAATGAAAGAAAACGGTTCAACGGACTTGAGTTTATTTTTAGACCCGGCTCGTTTCATCTAGGTTTGACATACATCCTACCTGACTCACACAACTTTTCTTATATCCAGCTCATTCAAACAACAATCCATACAATTTTATTTTAAGTTTCTCGAAAGAAAGTTTGAATATTCTAGAACTTTCGGGAAGGGGTGGGCGAGGTGATGGAAGGTTGGGGTTAGGTTAGGTGGAAGTGGGGAGGTTGGGGGAAGTGAGGGGAGGATCGAGGAGGTGCTGGGGAGGGTAGGGAAGGAATGGTCTTTGTTTTATCTTCGCGTTGCGAAAAATTCCTTAATTCGATTTGGCACATTCTGCGTCTCGAAGACTAATCTGCATCGATAAAGAGAACGCGCACTTCGAACCTTGTAAATAACATAACTCGGGGGTATCTATTTATAAAAATAATTAGTTTGTGCCAACTCTGAACTTGAATGATAATTCTGGACCCCTGTCGTTGTTTAGTCTGTAATAGTCGATTAGATTAATTTTTAATTGATTAATTTCTTTGATTGAAAAACGTCGGTCGAGGAGGAATTCAATCCTAAATACATCAAGAACGGATGAACCGATTTTTGAATTTCGGAAATCTCTCAAAAGTACAAAGACGTCTGGACCGATTTTTCAAGTTGACCCATTTTTGGAAAGCTTTTTTCACATTGGCGCTCTGGGTACAAGACCTGGGTGCAAAAACTCGATCCTCAGGCTATTAAGGAACAAAAATTTTGATAATTAGCCAAAAATAGCAAATAAATTCTGGGGATTTAAAATGCTGATTTTGTCGTTTTGAGACAGTAAATTAGGTCAATTTTGATGGCTTTTGACAAAAATTTCTGTGGATTTTTGGGAAGCCACCACCCTTGGGCCAATCTGCCCCTGCTGTCTTTGGCTAGGTCACTTTTTTTCGTTTTTCCAATATAGATTTTTTTTTAATTCTAATTTTTCTGCTTATAAATGGAAATTCCATTTAATTGGGCGATAAAAAACCGACGCGTGCGAGGAAATAAAAAATTAAAATGACGCATTTGAACTCTCTCAACTCTGGCACTTTCTCAAGAGGTTATCTTTTCCCAAATGGACCAAAAAAATTAGCGAAACCCCCCAAAGGAACCCCCTGAGACGGTCCAAGAGACGGTCCACGTGCGTTTCACGTGAAAACTTAAGGGGGTGGGGGATGTCTTCGGACCAATCGCGTTCAGTTTACGGCGAGCATTAAAAGTCGAACTCAAGCCCGGACCGGCACGTCAGTTTCATTTCTGCTGCGAGAGCATTCACTTCAGTGTCTGTCTGCGCCTAAAAAAAAGAAGAAGAAAAATTGACATGGAAACTGCGACTGAGATGACAGAACCGGGCCTTCAAAGACTTTGGGCTAGAAGACTCACCGGAAGCAACGTCCACGAAGAAGACATCGCTGGACTTCTTGAGGAGGTCTTTCCACCAGCTCAAGTCGAGGTAATTTTTTTTTTCTCCCTAGCAATTTATTTTAAGACGTATCGTATATCAGAGAGCATTATCTCCCTGGAAAGTCTCGTTCTAAAAATAGTCCTAGACAATTTTTATCTGAATAATTCTTTTCTTAATCAGCGAAACTTTTTCTATAGTTCCACGTAGCAGGTAGTGAAACTCGCCAACCCTCGCTTTTTCTGACTCAGTAGATTGTGCTGAATCTATCGCTATCTTAAAAATTTCCAAATTGTGAAGGGCGGCTAAGGGTTGGAAGGCCTTGGCATACAGAATTTTTTGCCCCCTTTCTTTTTAATCGCTTAAGATAAAAGAACGACCTTTTTCCAAAAGAAATAGGGGACGGGTCGACGTGGCAACAGACGGTATTGATCCCATTCAGCTCGACGCTTTTTCTCTTGAGATAAACCAGCTATTAAGTTAGGATTGCATCAAGAATTTTTTGAAATATCAGAACTTGAAACTTTAGGAGGTTGAATAGCCATTGATCCTCAGAGCATCCTGATCTTGTATAAACAGCAAATTTGTAGAAGTGAACCCTCAAAACGGGAACTTTCTCCAAAAGTGTGTTTTAATACAGAACTGTGCATTTGCTGGGCGGAACGCTTCCGCGCTCCTAGCCCCAGCCTCCTAAGGCCCTACCCTGTATATGGCGCTTTGGTGAATTTGGTAGCTCGCAAGTATGGCACTTTCATCAACAAACTAACAGTCTATTGAGAAATTCGAAAATTTGAGTCAAAAATGCTGAATGAGGGGAAAAAGATCGTCTTTTGACCTCGATATACCTATCCAAGGTCCAGGTGTGAACCCAAAGCGGTGCCCATAGAAAAGAAAGAAGTTGCCTTGGAAAATTGTCTTGGTGCATTGTGTTGGGTTCAATGCTTTCAATTTTTATTTTCCAAGAACACGAATGTCAGCAGGAAGTGGACGAGATGTCCCTTTATGTTCCTCCAGCTCTAGAATCTCCCAACGAGGAAGAATCTATCATTCCAAGGACACATTTTTTGGGGTTTCATTTAATTTGTCTCCGTCCTATTTGATAGGGTTTCTCAGTTTAGGTAAGGGCATTTGATCAATTTTTTTTCTTGAGCGTATTATTCGTCTCGTCTGTAATATAGTCATATTGGTTCATAAATTATTTATAGAAGGATTTATGTTCAATAAAGTCTAGACATGATGTCACTGTTTTTCAGATAGTATGAAAAAGATAAACAAATAAAAGTTAAAAAAATCAATTTAATAAGTCATTATTTATAGTTATGAAGCTCATCGCAGGTGGTTCCGTCAAAGATAAGACGTGACCCCTGGGAGTTCAATTTTTCAACCAAAAGTTGAATAATATTCGACCCTCTTTATTTAGCTCAATTTAATTTTTTTCAGGCTGAACTTGAAGCGAAGAGCCGCCCATGCAGTCCAGTGCCAAACGCTTACGAAGAAAGCTTCTATCAGGTGCGTAAATCACATTATTTTTGCCAAAAAATTCCGAAAATAGTTTTTGTACAAATCGAGTCATAAATAGAATTCCTTTGAGTGCCAAGGTTTTGTTTGTTCTTTTAGGACTTCACTCCGATACAAAAACGCAAAACCGAGTCCGAAATTAAGCTTGTCGACGGCTCCAAAATCGGAGACATCCCTGCCATATATAAAGTCGGCGATATCTTCAAGCATGAGTTTCCAGCCATCGGGATTTACGTTGACCCTCGCATTGTACCAGGGTTCAAATACAGAGTTCGAAAAGTCCAAGAGGTAATATATTTAAATGAACAAGAATACAAAAATAATTAAATTTTAGAACGAAAAATGGCTTTTTGAAAAAAGAGCGCTCGAGCTCCAGTCTATCGGACGTGGCTACTCGAAAAGAATCACGTTCAAACCTGAAAAAGGCGATTTAAACGACAACCCTTATTATTTCTGGGCAGACTCCCATCCTGAAGGGTTCGCTTTTGAACTTGAAGTCGTCTCGCCTGGCGACAAATTTACAGTCTTCGACACAAACCATGTCGCCGTCGGAACCCTCGAGATACTCAATAATCAGGTAGTTATTTTTTATCCTAATTAATTTCTTTAAAAGGTAATGTCTTTTCGTGTCTTGATGTCCGTTGCTTCAATGGGTACTACTCATTTCATCTAAATCATTCAATTTTAAATGTCTTTTCCTCACCTAATGTTGAAAAAGTTACAAAAAAAATTCTCATAAAAGTAGTGTAAAACAGGGGCGAACTGGCCCAGGATATTAGAACACACATCCGTCCCAGTCCGTCCCTTATTATGAACACAGCTCAGAGAATACAATGACGTCATATTTTAGAAAAAGTTAATATGTGGCTACTATTTTAGGTTAGAATTGAGAGGTTATATTCAGGCTATTCTGTTCATAACTATGCTTTAAAATGCATAAATAATTATCATAACTAATTTTTTTGGACAAATCTGAGCTCTGTACATAAATATGTGCTCAAAATAAATAATTATATGTAGAAAATTATTTATTTTGGGTTAAAATTATTTACACTACTTTTATTCATTTTTGGTTGATTAATAATAGAATATTAGGTAAAAAGATATTTAAAAAAAATTTAATTTTGGGGACATCATTACATTGGTTAGGGTGTGTTGTTACTTTTTCCCTTTAATGGGAGCACTTGGCGAAAAAACAAATGTGTTGAGATAGATAGCAGTGGAGGAACCTCCGAGCTGAGAGGGCGCCCGCTTCGACCTGCAAAGACCTTGACGAGACAGACGACCGCTCGACCTGGCCACCCTCAAAACTTGAGACAGGTCGACCAAGGTACCCATCGACAAAAAATCCTTTACCCTTTAAATATATTTTTTAAAGAAAATCAAATTCTGGCGTTTTTTAACTATGAAACTAACCAAAAGCCAGAATTTGGTTAAGCATAACTTTTCTGAAAGGTAAGTTATTGCTAAAAATCACTAAAAAACGTATTTAGAAAATCATGTTTAGGATAATTAGTTAGAAGGATGATGTTAATTTTGTCGTGTTTTTGTCAACAGGGTCCTCAAAAAGAGCTTCAGCAAGTCCTTGGGAATGGAAACGTCGAAAAAACAGTTCGAGTCAGATCATTGGTTAAGGTGGAGTGGTATGAAGATGATAACAGCGATTTGATTGTTCTTGTAAGTTTTATTTTTTTTATTTTGAGGAGATAAAAGAAGTCTTTTTTAGATGACTGGGCTTGCTGTGTGTACAAAGACGAAGAATGGTTCAGAGACCAAAATTAATGGAGTGACCATTGGAAGCCACCCGAGGCGTCGTTTTACGTTGAAACCGGGCATTGATAACAGACTCAGGACTGTCCGGGTTAGAGGAAACTCGATTTCTGATGTTCCGACTACATATAGCATCACAGGACTAAATCCTTATGAGCTTCCAGTTATTGGAACTTATGTCGATCCAAGAATAATGCCTGGGTTTTATTACCGGGTTATCCCTGCTGATGGGAAGAGGAGGCCTCTTTTTGAAGGAAGAGCTCTCAAATTGGTCTCCATCGGAATGGGCTACGGGAAAAGGATCACTTTTACACCCGATTTGTTGAACTCGTCCGAAAACTACTTTTGGAGCGACTCGCATGCTGATGGTTTTGGGTTCGAACCTTGTGCCGTCCGTGCAGGAATGAATTTTGAAATCCATGCCGGAGAATTGCGTCTTGGAGAAGCACACGTCTTCAGATCTGACATCCCTCAAGAAGAAAAGCACACTGAAATCGTAATTTTTTAAAACTAACTTACTATTTATTAAAAAGAAATTTCAGATTGAAGAAAATGGAATAAAAACTATCATCAAGCATGTGCATGTTGACATAAAATGCCATGTGACGCTCGACACGAGATACGACCTGTCCCCCGAGCCGCATACAATGAGAGTCTCCGGAAATGCCATTCTTTCCAAATCGTCCAAAGATTCCGAAGCTAAAATCCTCAGAATTGAGAACATCGGTTTGGATTCGCAACTCAACATCTTATTCACAACCCAATGGGACGAATTGGTCTTCACTCCTATCTAAACTATTTTAAAATTATTTATTAAGAAAAAGACTTCCTTTTTAGCTATCGTCCATGTTTAGAGCACATCTCTATTTTTATCAAAGAAAAATGTCGCTGCTTCTTTGCTAGCTCAGTATTTTGTATTTGATATTATAAGTATTAAATATATACCTATTACATAAAAATAATTACTAATTTATTCAATATCACCATCGCTGTGCTACGAAAAATCAAGCAATGGGCAAATGGGCATCTATTGATTTATTTGGGACAGACCTTTTGGCCCTTTGAGCTGAAAAAACGTCCATTGGAGGATACAAACTTTCAAGGTTAATAGTAGGTCCATTTAAAAATTAACAGGTTAGAGTTCTATAACCTGCATCCTTAGTGACTACGTCATATATCAGTTGTACCAACTGTTCAGTGTGAAAAAAAAATTCCCCAAGAATCTTTTGCTTATGTAATCATTCGACAGAACACTTTACTGTTGCCAGCTACATTTGAATTCCCGAAAACAACAGCTTTATGGACCACAAATTCCCCACTTTTAGGGAAATTCAGAAGCAGTTTGATTTTATGTATCCCCTATGGTATCTCCAAAAGCTCATTTTTAATAAGCTGAGTTCTCATTGCTTCAAGAATCGCTTTTATCTATTTGGAGTCTAAATATATAAATAAATAAACATGAAAGGAACATCCTATATTTTTGTGATCCCCAGAGCTTCCTGATCACGAATATATAAGCCTCTAGCCTGGGAGCCTCCGTGATGACCACCTCAATAGCCTACTTTCCTACGGAAATCCGCTAAAATGAGGGTTTTAACATAATCAAAGACGGCCCTCTCTAGTGGGGAAATTGGAAGTCATATCTCGTTGTAGTTACCTTATCGGATACGGAGGCCGCCACCGGCCCAAAAAAAGGGGTCATTTTTGAACATCGATATCTCCTGAACAGCTGGACCGATTTTGGCTGTGGAAAGCTCATTAGACGCAAAAATTAATAATCTTTCTTTTTTAGTTCGTGGTTAAGTCGCTCAAATGCATTGTTTTTACGCTAGAGATCAAAAATCGAAAAAATGCCAAATTCGGCCGGCTTTTCAAAATGGCGGACGAAACACAGGAAGGGGGGTCCCGGAAACTCGGATAGAATACTCTGATGGTCCTAAACAAGATGAAATAATAAAATAGTACAACTTTTGCAATTTGAGGCTCTTTTTTTCACCTTTGTCTCTTCCTAGCCCCAACCTCTAAGGGTGTACAGACGTACAGTCTACCCTGTAGGTATACGGTGAAAATTGTTAAAGATCGGTTGTTTCTTACCAAAATCTCCATTTTGGCTGGGCGGAACGCTGCCTCGTTCCTAGCTCCAATCTCCTTATGTCTACCCTGTGTATTGTAAAAATTTGGTGAAGATTGGTGGCTTGTTAAGGAAACCTCCATTCGCCTTAGGAGGTTGGGGCTATGAACGCGTAGCTTTCCGCCCTGCCAATGTACAAGTATTTAGTGAACCTACTTTTTTAGAAAGTTCCCATTTTGGCGTTTCCAAGTCATAACTATCCAGATCATAGACTTAGAGGTTTGACTATACTTGGTCTCCTTATCTCCTTCCCAAAATCCCGGTTTCGAGGGTAATACAATAACTTTCTTATTCGAAAAGTTAAAATCCTCCAGGATCTCGATAAAACTCTGCCTGGAGCGAATGATGGAACTCCTCGATACCGATCCAGGCTCAAATGGAGGGTGGCAATTTGCGGGAGGTGACCGTTTAAAGGTGAGGAGAGCCTCTAGGTTGTTGTGATGCGTGGCGAATGCCGGACGGGAGGTGGAGGCGGACTCGAAAGGGGGGCGGAGAAGTCGGACCCCTGCAAGAGTGGCGCCGCCGCCCGCCGCCGACATCTCACAATCCACTCAGTCGATATCAGCAGCTTCCACAGTCAAGTACCACTAGAATACTTACAACACTTGCATACTTGGTAAGTCCACGATCTCTCAAAACCCTATCATAACAATTACTTATTCATTTATCCCTTTCATTCGCTCCTAAAAGCCCTAAAATAAAATTTTATTTCAAAACTCAATTCCCATCTCAACTTTTTCTACCTTCATATCATCATGATAATGTCATTGACCCCTGAAGATCCAAAATTTAAATTTTTCATCATACCGAAACCCTCCTTAATTTCTCTATATATTATGATTTTTATGTATGTAATCATATTATATATGTAAGTACCCATTAATTTTTAGGTATTTATGTACTTAATAATTAACATTAATGTGTTTTTTTGCTAGAAAAGAGGAGTTTTCTTCATTATAGTGGTGTTTTCGATAATTTGCTTTTGCAGGACGTCAGCACGCGAAGGAGCTCAACGAGGTCTTTAGTTCATTAGTCGATAATTTCTTTTTTATACGATCTTTCCCAATTAAATTAAACAAAAAATCGACTTTTTGGCTCTCCTGATCGTTTTCTTTTTAAACGACAAAAGCAGCCCCTTTTCAAAATTTATGCTGACCAATGAAGCTTAAGTGGCCGCCTCAGTGACTTCGATGAAACTTTGTGGCGTGATAGCTCTTTAGGCTATAAAACTTCGCTTGCTTATAACTTTATGCGAATCTTGTGTTCAAAGAAAAGACCATAAAAGTCAAAATGCGATGCTAAAAAGGGTTCTGCTAGCACTAGTATAGCGAAGACCCCAGGGCTGTTTTCTTCAAATCAGAACTTCATTTTTTATATACAGTGAGCCGATTTTCCGCCATAATTTGGGCCTGACGAAAAAAAGTATCTTAGTAAACCCACCTTGGATTTCAGCGATGAATCGATTGGCATAGATAACTTTTGGATCCAAAATGCAGGGTGCTCCAGAACGGTCCTAACTTCGTTATTTTAAAACGAACTCTATCTTTTGACGATGGAATTCAATTTTACGGTTGATTTTCAGTAAATTTTACTTAAAACACTTTTTTGATAGGACTAAACGTTCTTGAGTTACGAATACTGTGCCACTTAACATGAAAATGCTGATTTCCTGCCAGACTATTGATCTGACGAAAAAAAGTATCTAAGTAAACCCACCTTATATTGCAACAAGGAATCGATTGGCATCCATAACTTGTGGATAAAGCGTACAGGGTGCTGCAAAACGACCCTAACTTCATTATTTTAAATGTAAACCCTATGTTTTGACGATATAAATGGATTTCACACTTGATTTCCAGTAACTTTTACTTAGAACATTTTTTTGATAGGACCAAACGTTCTGGAGTTATGAACACTTTTTTAGTTTTTAGGGTTCATGTTGGCCAAAGGGCTGATAATGAGCTTCAAGGAACAAAGGGAAATAGATTTAAAGGGGCTTCAGGAGACAAGCAACTTCGAATCGTTTTAGTCCTAAATAAGTCTTTAACAATCGAGCCTGCAGTCAACAGGTGACTAATTTTCGGCCTAAGATTTGACTGAAAAGTATCTTTTGCTTCTTTTATGTTGATTTGCTTCCTTTTTGAATAATAAATAACAAAATGGAGAAAACTGAGATATAGCTTTAAAAAGATGGGTTTAAATTATATCGTCTTGGTTCTGAGGCGGTAGATTGTGGGATTTTCCAATCTTGCCAGTGGGTCGTAGAGGACATTTTACAGAGAAAAAGGAGTCCTTAAAGCCCACCCCCTTCATCCTCCTTTTCTAAAAGACGGCACCGGGGAGTCTGGGTCAATTCCAAATAGCTTCAGGGGGTGAAAGTGGGATTTCTGGTTAGGGGGCTGCGGAGGTTTCACCCTCCAGTTTTTCGTCTCCTTAAAATACACTCTGGGATTCGGCGACTCCAAACTCAAGGAAGGAAAATTCAAAGAATTCGCTGTAATAAACAAAGCTTTTGTGGCATCCCAACTTTCCGCATCGTTTTCTAGCCAATCTTGTTCGGAACCCGTCAAAGTCCCTTTACCTTTCATTTGAAAAGCACAATTTATCGATTTTGGTCAATTTTATCGTCTAAATTCGTGAGTAGAAACGTGTGATGGTATAAAAACGAAGTAAAAATTCAATATCCTTTCAGCCATTTTCTTTATACGCTTGACAAACTGTCACGAACTTGGATAAGCCTGTTTCAAACCATGAATACAAAAAATAAATATGTACAGGGCGTGGCTAGGGTGGAAGAGCAGATTATCTGCCAGAATTTTGAACTGACGAAAAGAAGTATCGAAGCAAACCCCCCTTAGATTTTAAAGGGAAATAGATTGGAACCAATAACTTTTGGATTCAACATACAGGGTGCTCCAGAATGACCCTAACTTTGTTATTTTAAATACGAACCCTATTTTTTGACATTGAAAATCGATTTTACGCATGATTTTCAGTATATTTTACTGAGAACATTTTTTTGATAGGACCAAACGTTCTGGAGTTACGAACACAGTGACACTTAACATGGAAATGCTGATTTTCTGCCATACTATTGATCTGACGAAAAAAAGTATCTAAGTAAACCCCCCTTGGATTGTAACAAGAAATCGAATGGCATCCATAACTTTTGGATCCAACATACAGGGTGCTCCAAAACGACCCTAACTTCATTATTTTAAATGTAAACCCTGTTTTGACGATGGAAATGGATTTTACACTTGATTTTCAGTAACTTTTACTTAAAACATTTTTTTGATAGGACCAAACGTTCTGGAGTTACGAACACTGTGACACTTAACATGGAAATGCTGATTTTCTGCCATACTATTGATCTGACGAAAAAAAGTATTTAAGTAAACCCCCCTTAGATTGTAACAAGAAATCGAATGGCATCCATTACTTTTGGATTCAACATACAGGGTGCTCCAAAACGACCCTAACTTCGTTATTTTAAATGTAAACCCTATGTTTTGACGATATAAATGGATTTTACGCTTGATTTCCAGTAACTTTTACTTAAAACATTTTTTTGATAGGACCAAACGTTCTGGAGTTAAGAACACTGTGCCACCTAACATCAACCTGCTGATTTTCTCCTAGACTATTGCCCTGAAGAAAAAAAGTATCCCAGTAAACCCCCCTTAGATTTTAGCAAGAAATCGTTTAGTATCCATAACTTTTGGATCAAACATACAGGGTGCTCCAAAACGACCCTAACTTCGTTATTTTAAATGTGAACCCTATGTTTTGACCATGGAAATGAATTCTACACTTGATTTCCAGTAACTTTTACTTAGACGATTTTTTTGTAAAACCAAACCAGAGCTCTCCAATACTGTTCAAAAATTAACCTTTTGTGTAAATGACATCCAATAAAATCTTACATAACGATGGGTCACAAAAAGAACCAATTATAGAAATAAAATTAACATAGTAAAGCATGAAATTAAGTAATCTCGAATAAATTCCCTTCCTCGTTAAAAGGCTAATAAAATGTGAATCTTCATTTTCTTAGTGAACGCCGCCTTCTATTGTCGTGGGGGCCGTTGTCGACTATCAATGAACCCCCTTTTGTCCTCTTTAAATATCACCGTTTACCCTTTTCGAAAGGTTCTGTCTCTTTTATTATTCTTTTTAGGCCTAAACGTGCCAAAACATACGATTTCGAAAATATTCATCAATTTCCTCGAATTTATTCAAATGGATAAAATTAGGAATATGTGGACTTTCGCGTTTTTTTTATTAAGAGTTTATTTTCATGCTGGTGGATTCATCGAATTCACGGTCTGGTTCCTTTATAAAGCAATGGTTGAACTCTATTGCTTCCGCTTCGAGGTTTACGTCCTTCTTGGCGAATTCTTTGAATTTATCACAACTTTGATCATTTTCTCTTCTCTTCATGTAGGTATTGACGTTTTTAGGCTTTTTTCAAAGCGGATTTCCGGAGGAAAGCAGGCTATTGGGGTCGGTCTTATGAGACTTAGAGGCTTTTATCAGTCCAAATTTGATATTTTATATCAGTCTTGCCAACAAAATGCCACTAAATGCCAAAAAATACCTGAATAATTTTTTACTTCTAAAAAAACCGCCTTCGGGGGGAAAATAATTTCCAATTCAGTCTCAAGAGTATTCGTTTTTTTTTTCGCCGCTATTTCAATCGAGAGGCAAAGGCACTCGTATTCGATAACCACCCTCTTGAGATGAGAATTTATTTATTTTTTCCTTCAAAACAGACCCTTTGACCTAGAAATAACATTTGCACGAAACTTCCATTTGGTAGAAAACAATTTGCTAATTTTTTTCCCCATTTCAAACCCCCAAATGAATTTTGCTAATGTTTAAATTTGAGCTTTTGCAAGAAAAATTGGCCCTTGAAATCTTGATTTTGAGCAAAAAATTGCCTCTTAAAAAGTTGGTTTTGGGGTTTACGACGAAAATTTGGCTCTTATGTTGATTTTAAGGTTTTTGACGAAAAATTGGTTTTTGAAATGTTCATTTTTTAAATATTTTTTAGACGAAAGATTGGCTTTAAAAACCTTTGATTTTGAGGTTTTTTGCAAAAAAATTGGCTCTTAAAATGTTGAGTTTGAGGTTTTTGGCGAAAAGTCTTAGAACGTTGATTTTGAGGTTTTGTAACGAAAATTTGGCTCTTAAAATGATTTTGAAGTTTTTGAAGAAAAACTGGCTCTTATAGACGATTTTGAGGTTTTTTGGCGAAAAATTGGTTCTTAAAACGTTAATTTTGAGGTTTTTGAAGAAAAACTGGCTCTTATAGACGATTTTGAGGTTTCTTAGCAAAAAATTGGCTCTTAATATGTTGATTTTGAGGTTTTTGACGAAAAGGTGAATCTATAAAGGTCTCTACCTCTCCTTCCCCCTCTCCATAAGCCCCACTCCCTCCCTCTACATCATCCCCTCCCTCTACCTCTCCTTCCCCCTCCTCCATAAGCCCCACCCCCTCTTCTACATCATCCCCTCCCTCTACCTCTCCTTCCCCCTCCTCCATAAGCCCCACCCCCTCCCTCTACATCATCCCCTAACTATACCTCTCCTTCCCCTCCTCCATAAGCCCCACCCCCTCCCTCTACATCATCCCCTCCCTCTACCTCTCCTTCCCCCTCCTCCATAAGCCCCACCCCCTCCCTCTACATCATCCCCTCCCCTCTACCACTCCTTCCCCCTCCTCCATAACCCCACCCCCTCCCTCTACATCATCCCCTCCCTCTACACTCCCCTCCCCCTCCTCCATAAGCCCCACCCCTCCCTCTACATCATCCCCTCCCCTCTACCTCTCCTTCCCCTCCACCATAAGCCCCACCTCCCTCCCTCTACATCATCCCCTCCCTCTGCATCATACCTTCCCCTCCCTCCACATCATCCCCTCCCCCTCTCTCAATCCCACAACATTGAAAAATAGGCTTTTATCCAACCACCAGTTCCAGTCTACTAAAGAATCGCTAGATTTTATTAAAAATTCCCTTTTTCCTGATTGTTCCAGATGGAAATGCGATGGCGCATTTTGTGGCGAACATTCAGCCCTCGTTGAGCGAAATTTCTCACCATGAAACAACGACGCATCACCAAGGTCATCGCCCCGCCCATCAGCAACATCAAGGGAAGCAACACCATCACTCCCATCCGCCACACGTAAGTCAAAAAGTAAATGAAAAATTTTCGTTTTCACAAACCATCCCTCATATCATTCAACACTTTCTTCCCATTTTTTTCTCTTCTAAACCCTACTCATCTTCTTCTTTTTGTTTTTTCTCTTCTTTTTTTCCCTTTAGTCATCAAGTCAGCTCTTCCAACAATCCAGATCGGAATACAACAAGGTAGTTTTTCCTTTTCAAAACTTCACGTACGACGGTTTTAAAGGGTCAAAATGTTCGAGAAATGACAAAAATCAACATTTTTGGTGAATCCTTAATTTGTGCAGTTTATCCAAAGAATCCCTCCTCACACTCCCTCACCTCCCACTCCCTCCCCCCACCACTATCCATTTTCCTCCCCTCTCCCTCACCCCCTCCCCACCCTCCCACTCTCCTTTTTCAATAAAGACTTTTTTTTTATTTAAAAAAACGCCACCATTTTGACTCTTGAAACCGTCCAGTCTTTATTTTTTTAACTCTTTTATTTTTCTTTCTTTATGCGTATTTCAGCCTTTTATTTTGCTTTTATCGCATACAGTCGCTTTCATTATTTCTAATGTGCATTCTAGCTTTAAAATAAACAATTAAAACGCTTCTGAAACTTTTTTTCCTACGAAAACTTTTTTAAAACGTTTATACAATATTTTTTTTATCCAAAACCTGGAAAAACGTAGTAAATTGGGGCGCCTTAACTTTTTATATCCGTCGGTTGTCAAGGAAACTGTCTTCTAGTCTATAAACCTAAAATGTAATTTAGCTCTCTGGGGGCTTGGAGTCGAATAAACAAAATTTTCAGACAAGTTTCCACCCATTTTTGCACATTTAAAAAAAAAGTTTTTGTTTTATCGGAGTTTTAAAAAAAAAACTTTCTCAAAAAGAAGCTCTTTTTCCGCCAATGTTCATACTATTCAGTAGATAGGGACAGAGGGAATCTAGTCCATCGCTTCTAACGTTCTCCTCAGTGTATTACCCTCGAATTGACTTTTTTGGAAAGGGGTCAATGAGACCCCGTGGGGTCAATTTGACCTTTGATAACGGTAACAAAGGTTATCAAGAGTTTCGTGGCTAGGTTCCCCAAAAATGGAAATTTTTGTAGAAAACCACCGCTCTTCACCAATTTCTTCTTCACCTCTTTTTCTCTACTATGGCAATCATGCTACCGGATGCGTTCATATGTCAAATTTTTGTATTCTAGACCCCGATATTCTTCTTATTTTCTTTATACAAAAGTGAATATTTTTGCTTAAATAAAGAGAAGGGTAGGAGCTAGAAAAAGGAAAATACTGGGTCGCCGGCACGCAAGACTCGAATAAAAAAAGCCTCGTTTCACATCATTTCGACCTTTTGTCAACTTCGATAAAATAAACTATTCGGGTCTTATCGACCTAAGAAACCCTCCATAAATTGTATAATCAGAAAAATGATCTTTTATTAAACTTTATGATATTGGGAGACCCAATAGCAGCACTTTTTTACACTCTCAAACCCTTAATAACCTCTCTTACGACCTTACTATACAGCACAGATTATACTTATATACTGCTATACAGTATACCCCCACCTTCTATACTCTCCCTCATTCCTTTTCTACCCCCACCGATGACACTAGCTCTTTTCCCGCCAATATTCAAACTAGTCAGTAGATAGGGCCAGAGGGAATCTAATCCGTCCTACTCCCAAATAACCCACCAACCAACTTAGCTCCCCCTAAACGCAAAAATCGTTTCAAACAACCTCTTTATTTGAATTGAAACGTCTTTAATTAAACCTGCTCAGGATAGAACAAAGGAAATCAGTTTAATGGAAATAACGATCTTTCTTTGGTATCAACTTTTCTAACTGGATCAAGCCCAAAGCCCATTCCATGAGATTGCAAGGGGTCGAAAAAAAGGGAGAAACCTTTTTTTCCCGATTCTCCACCTAATCAACTTGTTTGATCCTTTTTTTCAACGCTTTTCTTTGATTGCAATCTTGATAAAAGTAAATTATGATTCGAATGTTGGAATAACAATCTCAAAAGCTTTCTAAGTAACAGAACTGAACTTTTTTAGTAAATAAAACTAATTTTAAATAGTTATGAATTTTTAAAGCATTTTTTGATTTAAATTGTCTAGAGTAAACCAGATTATCGTCTTTACATCGACTTTGGGCGAACTGTTTGCTTTGATTTGGATTTACTATCGAGGCAATGAGGATGGATTGTGTTGAAGCTTGATTAGTTGACCATTCTGCCTTTAACGGTGCTTGGGTTGAACCATGGGGACCACCCTAGGGAGTTGAAAAACACAATATCAACTTATAAACCAAAATATATCGAGAACCCTGAATTAAATCCATTACTCACTGGATATGCTTTTATTTAAGTATATGAATTCTATTTAATAATAATTGCCGTCTCCCCTGTCGAGTTCGCCCTGTTTGAAGGTCGTGATCGTGTGAATGGATTTCATTTTGATTGCTTTTCCATCTTCGGTTTTCGCCGAACGGAGAGGAGGGCTCGAGCCGAAACGTCTTTTCATCTGCGTCCTGAGGAGATTCCTGATTTCTTCCTTTCTCGCTCGTATCCTCGACAAATGCTCGAGCTCGTCTTCCCCCATCGAGTCGAGATCGTCGTCGCTTATTTCATCGCTCATCGGGCCCAGTTTATGTTCGAATGTTTCCAAGATTAAATAAAAAATGTTTTATTCTCTATGATAAACATGTGTCAATAAGCTGATTCAAGCTTAATCCAATTTATTAACTTCATGAGTCAATTATGTAACCCTCAAATCGAGGGGTCAAGGGTTTTCAAAATGAAGGTATCTTTGTATAAAAGGGGATTTCAGTTTTCAAAATGAAGGTATCTTCGTATAAAAGGAGATTTCAGTTTTCAAATAGGTAGGTATAAAGAAGGATCTACCTTCTATGCCTTAATATATTGTTTGCATAAATGAGGGGTGGTGGTATTATGGAAAAGGTAAAGGTTTTCTTCAATATTCTGTGGTAACTTGGGAGTAATAAGTTTTGAATTTGATTTTCAAAAAAATAAAAACATGGCGACCTATATAAATGTATTCTAAAACTAAAATTCAAATGAAATTTTTCAAAAAAACCAACAGTTTTTTCAGGATATTGGAGAAATACATCAAAGAAAAATGCCGCGGTATAAGGGGCCCTTAATTTGGGTGATACAAGGGTATTGAGAAGTGCAATAATAGCTGCAGAATGGTCAGGGAACTTCTAATGTTCTAGAATAGTGTATTCGGTCCATAAGGTTCCAGGCGGCTTTGGAATATCCCTGATGGATCCAGCGTTTTAGGTGCATTGTAAGGTAATAAGGAATGTGAGTGGAAGTTTGGGACATCTCCAGTTTTTTCATAAAAGAAGTGAAAAGCCAAGTTGACAATGGAAAGTTGAGAGTTTGTTTGCCTAATTATCTTCATTATCCAGCTCAAAGTTTGATTTTGTGTGGGTTTATATCGGGAACGAGTTAATTGCTCTAAACTTAATAATGCTTCGAATACGAGGAGGCTGTTTAGAGTAATAAAACGCGCCAATGTTTCTCAGTCCGTAAAATAAGCTTTTCTTGAAAGAGGGCAATTTGTTTTGTTTAGAAGTTGAACGCTTGTTTTCTAATTAGCTCGGTCCGTGCCCACCGAAAAGTTCGAATTGCTTATTCTAACAGTAAAATGTCTTGAATTATGATGGTTTTAACGTGAAAGTTGAATTTTAGACTTGAGCTGTTGATTTTGTTTGGGTTGACCGCGAAACCGCGGAACATCAGAAGCGTCAGAGGTGACCGCACGCGAGAATCGATTAAGGAAAAAGGGAATTTTAAACTTAAGGGGCTTTTCGAAATGGGATTTCACGCCGAAGGGAATCCGATCGAGTAGTATCAACAAATTTTATACGAGATAATGAAATTTTTAACTTGATTTTGAGCCAATTGGTCGAAAATGGGGAGGTGGTGGGGAGGGTCCGAGAGGGGAGGGGAGGGGAGGTGATGGGAGGTGGTTGAATCTTCGGGTATATTGGTGAGCTGAGGGTGATAGGGGAGGTGGGGGATGTAGGTAAGCCCATGAGGGTAGAGGAGGTGATGGGAGGTGGTTGAATCTTGGAGGAGATTGGTGATGTGGGGGTAATGGAGAGCTCGGTGGAGGGTGGATGATGGGAGAGTTGTGGGAGGTATAAGAATGTTGGGGAGGATGGGGAAAGTTGTGAGAGAGTGGGGGTAACGATGGGGAGGGTGGAGGAGGGTAGGGGAGGTGAAGGAGATGGTTGAATCTTGGGGGAGTTTGGTGAGGTGGGGGTGATAAAGGAGGTTGGGGATGTAGGGAAGCCCACGAGGATAGGGGAGGTGATAGGAGGTGGTTGAATCTTGGGGGAGATTGGTGATGTGGGGGTGATGGAGAGCTCGGTGGAGGGTGGATGATGGGAGAGTTGTGGGAGGTATAAGAATGTTGGGGAGGATGGGGAAAGTTGTGACAGATTGGGGGTAACGATGGGGAGGGTGGAGGAGGGTAGGGGAGGTGAGGGAGATGGTTGAATATTGGGGGAGTTTGGTGAGGTGGGGGTGATAGGGGAGGTTGGGGATGTAGGGAAGCCCACGAGGGTAGGGGAGGTGATGTGAGGTGGTTGAATCTTGGGGGACATTGGTGATGTGGGGGTGATGGAGACCTCGGTGTAGGGTGGATGATGGGAGAGTTGTATGAGGAATGTAGGGGAGGATGGGGAAAGTTGTGGGAGAGTGGGGTAATGATGGGGAGGATGGAGGAGGGTAGGGGAGGTGACGGGAGATGGTTGAATCTTGGGGGAGTTTGTTGAGCTGCGGGTGATAGGGGTGGTTGGGAAGGAAGGGGGAAAACGACGGTTGGAGAGGTGATGAGAAGTAGTTGAGGTGAGATTGCTGAGGTAGGGGTGTTGGTGGATGTGGTGGATGGTCCAAGTTAGAGGAGGTGATGGGAGAGTGGTAGAAGGTGGTGGAATGTACATATCAGAATATTGTTGGACTGTGGGGGGGGAGTGGTGGGAGGGTCTTGGAGGGTAGGGGAGAATAATTAGGGAAGATAGGTGAGCTGGGGAGGTAGGGAGGAGTCCCCGATGGTTGGGGAGGTGATGAGAAGTAGTTGAGGTGAGATTGCTGAGGTGGGGGTGTTGGTGGATGTGGGGGATGGTCCAAGTTAGAGGAGGTGATGGGAGAGTGGTAGAAGGTGGTGGAATATTAAAACGGATGGGAAGGTTATGGTGATGTGGGGGAGGGGCGAGGAGGTGATGAATGAGAGAAGGGAGGTACGTTTTGTGTGAGCATTTAAATTCCTTGTTTTGTATAAAGGATTCCTCTTGCCTCACTCCCCTGAGGCTAGATCAGGGAAGTTAAGGACCGAGTGCTTCAGGACATGTACTGCCCATTCCAGCTCCCAATCGAGGAAAACTTTTTTAATACCGTTGAGAGAAAACAAGCGTTATTTTGGTGTTTTATTCAATCTTATTGATGGTAGAGCTAATGATGTATTCTCACGCATGTGAATTTCGTACGTTTGAACGTTGTTTTGGCGTCCCGTGTCGATTTCATTATCCGGAGCCGTCGGGGGCGATTCCTGCGGTAGGCGGAGAACAAATAGAAAGTCGAGGAATGAGAAATTGCCCTTGTCTATTTCCCCTGAGGGACACAATCGTATATTTTAAACGGGCCGTCCACGCCTGCGCATTCGACGGTCAGGTTACGACACGAGAAAACCCCTTTTGCCCCTCAAACAGTCAAGTTTTTGCAACCCCTTCAGCCTAGTTCTCAAAAGCAACCTTAGAACCTCAAAAACCAAAGAAAAAACAAAAATCTGAACATGTCTGGAGATTCTAGCGGCATTTGACAAATTTAAAATGCAAGATTCGGTAAGCAAAAAAATTTTAAATTTTTTTTGTAAATTAAAAAAAATTTTAATTGTTCCAAAATAACCATTTTTTATTTTTTATTTTTTTAATTTACGATTTTTTTTTGCCATATAATTTACATTCAGGGATTGATTTTGTTGGCCATGAATTTTTTTTTTTTTTTGAAAGGTAGCGTGCAGACATCCAAATGACCCTTCGATTGTACTGCAGTAGAAAATCGAGAAAGGTCAAATTTTCGAATTTTTATAAAAATTAAGGTTTTTTTGAGATGAATTGATGATGAAATGTGGGAACCTGGTACGGGGTCTCTTTTTGTGTTCAATTTTCGTCGTCTCGAACGTAATAAATCGTTTTTCTGTGGGTGGCTTTGAAAATAGATCGATCTCGATTTACCATTTAAACGGAACCCTTGAAACCATTTGCATTTATAATGGGATATCCCCATATTCCGACGAGTTATTGCCCTATTCCGATATCTAATCGGCGATGATTTTCCCACTCCGAAATATTCGAGGTAAATGAAAGAAAAAGAAAAAAAAATTTATGGTGGAGAAAAGCCATAAATCGAAATTTCTCAAAAATTTGGGACTCTACAGACCTCTCCGCTAACAGTGTCACATAACTTGGGAAATCGGTTCAACAGTTTTCGAGTTATCAGGGATTTGAAAGACATAATGTGGGCGTAATTACATTAATTTAAGCATTTTAGGGACATTTTTCGAAGTAGGCGAAGAGCCACATCATGCCCCACCTCCCCTTGGTTCAGAAATAATTCATTAACTGCGATATTTGTCCGCATTACGGGCCATAAAAGTTATTTAGGTCAAACTAGAGTTTTTTTCATTTTGAGCTTAGGGGCTCTACAGACCTCTCCACTACCGGATTTACAAGGTCAGAAATATTTGAAAAGTCATAAAAATAGATTTTTGAAATCAATTTGGGCAATCGGTCAAGCCCTTTTTGAGATATTTCTGCTTAAAGTTGGAAAATTGCACTATCAGGGATTGATATTTTGAGAAAGAATGTGGGGGTGATTACATTTTATCGTTTTTGGGCCATTTTTGAAGAGCCCCATCTTGCCCCACCTCCCCTTGGATCGGAAATATTTCATTAACTCATCTTAACTTAGACCTAAAGTGATTTTTATGCGTTACAAGCCTTTCTAATTCTGGCATGCGCAAGCTTTTTTCGTTTAAAAAAAGTTTGAAAAGTAGAAAAAACTTAAACCCCAATTTTTAGCAGCTTTTTTTGGTATAAGAATTGTAAAGACACGTAAACTAATAATTTTTTTCTTTTCTTTCTTTAGGACGTAGAAGGAGAAAAATCCAACAGACGTGTACGTATTAAAATCTTTATTCGAAAAGACGCTCCGAGCACGATTAGGCAATTTTTTTATGAATTTCGTAAAAAATATCCACCTATCTACTCTGAGCGCCTTTTTCCATAGCTAATATGCATGATTTGTTCCTATTGGTAAAAATACGGCGTAAAAATCGACCCTTGGGCAACACTGGAAGGTCGTGCGGGCTTATTCGACGCCGTATTCCAACTAGATATTTTTGAATATCGTTCAAAAAGTGAATATTTAAAAAAGATTTTGTAAAAAGCCACTTGATTTTAATCAAAAGGTTGTTTTATGGACGTTCTTTGGGACCTTTATGCATAAAATAGAGGGTCGACGATTTCCAAAGGGGATTTTTTCAGTCTATACTTTTACCCCCTTCTTTTCGAGCCATGTCAAAAGAGAAAAATAAAATAAAAAGTCACTTTTAGCGGATTTCCGTAGAAAATTAGGCTATTGAGGAGGTCGTCACGGCGGCTCCTGGGCTAGAGGCTTATATATTCGTGATCAGGAAGCTCTGGGGATTACGAAAATATAGGGGTTGCATACATATTTATACTCGCCATTGTGTGACTGGGCCTCCACAACCTTCTACCACCTCCCCTACTCTTTTATCACCTCCTGCATCCTCCCCCATTCCTTCCGTCACCCCATCCATCATTTTTCAAACCTCCCCTCACATCCCCCAAGGTAAATTTCCTTTACCAGCAGCAAAAAGTACCTTTACAAGTTGACATAATTAGGGTAACGGAGAAATTGGAGACATTTTAGAAATTGGATATTGACTGTAATTGGAGAGTTCATTCCAAGCAATTTTGAAAAGTGAAAAATTTCGTAATAGAAGTGCAATGTTGGAAATTAATTTAGTCAATTAAAAAAACGGATTTTTTTTAAATGGTGCGTAATGCGGGCAATTACTATCCATAAGCCGTGTAAATGTCTATTCATAAGTTGGGAATTAAGGGCGAAGTCCGTAGGAGAAAAGCTGAATTATCTTGAAAAAGTAATGCGGCCTTTACTCGCCAGATGGGACTCAAGTGACTGATCCATCCGCCCCGCAATGCAGCGACCCTTTCCGACCTTCTATTGCTTCTCATCGAATTTTCCTTTTAAGTTTACAAAATTAAAAAAATTTTTTTTTCATAAATTGAAAAAAAAAATTGAGAAAATTTAAAATCGTTTAAAAATCAGGATAAGAAAACTTCATGGTTCTAAATCCGGTTTGAAACGTCTCCTATCTATTTTTAAAAAATACCCCTCCTTTCATTCGCTTCTAGACAAGTTCAGTTTTCGAACAACTTTGATTCTAACTGGTTCAAATTTTGAGTTAAAAAACGTTCTAAACATCGAGTTATGAAATTTACCGAAATTTTTGAAAACTAAAAGAAAAGAAAAAAAATGATAAAAAAAAGGTTTCCTTCGTTGACGAGCATTGGGGTAAGCGGCAAAGACATAAAAATGTTATTTTTTAAATTTATTTTTACCTCGTTTTTTATTCATACTCATTATTATCCACGGAGATCCAGATTTTTTTTTAATTTATCGCTTTCTTACGTGCTCTGAATATTAATGTTGCCTTTTATATGTATTTGCCTTCATATTTTTAGAAGGAATGAAAGGATGCATTTGAAAAAACACTACTTCCTTTTTTAATTTTTGAACTTTATTGCCTAAAATAGGCATTTTTGACTGCCAGGGAGGCAATTTCCTAAAACTTGTATTGGAACCAGCTTTAAGTGTCAAACTTTCTCGAAAATTGGGGGCTCAACAGATCTCTCCACTAATACCGCCAAATAACATCTCACACTGTCATTTCCCCCAATGTTTGAGAAAAATGAAAAACTTTAAATTTTTTTTTGCTCATCCCCCACATTTCCATCACTTCCCCCATTGCCCTACCACCTCTCAACCTTTTACCACCTCCCATCATATCCAATGAATTCCACTATCCTCTAATATCCTACAATATCCTCCTTCCCCTCCACTACCATCCTCCTCCCACCACTACCCTCTTCCTCCCACCACTACCCTCCACCTCCCTCCTTCCCCTCCACTACCCTCCTCCTCCCACCACTACCCTCCTCCTCCCTCCACTATCCTCCACTACCCTCCTCCTCCACCAAACCCTCCTCCTCCACTTCCCTCCTTCCCCTCCACTACCCTCCTCCTCCACTTCCCTCCTTCCCCCCCACTACCCTCCTCCTCCCACCACTACTCTCCACTACCCTCCACTACCCTCCTCCTCCCACCAAACCCTCCTCCTCCCTCCACTACCCCTCCTTCCCCTCCACTACCCTCCTCCTCCCACCAAACCCTCCTCCTCCCTCCACTACCCTCCTTCCCCTCCACTACCCTCCTCCTCCCACCAAACCATCCTCCTCCCTCCACTACCCTCCTTCCCCTCCACTACCCTCCTCCTCCCACCAAACCCTCCTCCTCCCTCCACTACCCTCCTTCCCCTCCACTACCCTCCTCCTCCCACCAAAACCCTCCTCCTCCCTCTACTACCCTCCTACCCTCCACTACCCTCCTCCTCCCACCACTACTCTCCACTACCCTTCTCCTCCCACCACTACTCTCCTCTACCCTCCACTACCCTCCAATACACTCCCCCCATTCCCTCCACTACCCTCCAATACACTCTTCCATTCCCTCCACTACACTCCAATACACTACCCTCTCCCATCACTTCCCCTCCATTTTTCCACTCCCTCCCACCATCCTCCCCTCAAAGTTTGATAAAATTGTAAAACTTATACAATTTGAACGTAATTGGAGTTGGGGACACGTGACCCTAGGAGACAGGGTGGCGACAAATAATCTCAAAGAAGGGCCGGAACAAAAATATCCGGGATGATACTTAGGGTGTCTGGAATCTGGATCGATATTTCCCGACGTAATTCAACAAAAGACGTAAAAATATAACACAATGGTTTATTATTCTCCACTAGATTAAGCCATATATCATTTACATTGGCCTCGTTTCTGCTAAATTAGCAAAGAATTAATTATAACTGTCACGTTATAAATTTGGCTTTTTTTTCGTTTACCTTTTGTAGGGCCTAACGACCTAGATAAGCGATATTAGATCGCCGCCCAAAAAGTTCAAGATAGCAAAACTAATAAGACACGTCTCATAAAAGCGTCGGAAGATTTATCGAGCGGAAACGAGTTTTGTTTTAATTAAAATTATAAGCGTTCAAGGAGGGTTTAGGTGAAAATTTACAACCCTTTGGAGAGTTAGATGTTCTAATGGGTAGACGTGATTCGGTGGCTTAAGTTTGGGGTGCATTAGTTTTGAATTCATAGGACGCTAGAGGAATCTATTGAAAATCTCAGTAACTGTTAATTCATATCACTTCCTTTTTCTAATAATGATTATACTCCCTTTCCACTTTGAAGGAGTCCCCTTGCCTCACCCCCCTGGGGTGGGATGAGGAACTTCCTTTTAAGCGACCAAAATGATGGTTTCCTGAACTTTCATTTCAAGACATCCTGACTTTTAGGCACAATCTCAACTCAATATCGAGATGATAAACAAACCAGGAAAACTTATAAACAAAATTTGTTTTTCAAAATGTCAGTCAAACCATTTGTAAATACACAAAAAATTAAAAGTGTCAGTCGAACACCAAGCTCTCCCCACCTCCCCTCTACGTCACTCGTTTTTCCTACTCTCCCCAACACTTCCTTGACCCTCTCCGAACCTCCCTCATCCTTTCCATCGTCTCCCCAACCTTCCACCACCGCCCTCAACTCTCCCATCACTTCCCCTACCCTCCTCAATCCACCAAAATCATGTAATTCAAATAAATTATCCATTATGGATCAATTCCGAATACAATTTGGTGCTGATGTTTTGACATTTTTGAATGAATCAGTTTTTTAAAAGAGTTTTTCATGGATGTTGACAGTTAAAATATGCCGATATTATAATTAGGGTCGCATGGGAACGTAAAATGGGAACAGACGCGCATTATGAGTCAGTTTTTCTAGATTTTTCTCCCCGGTCCTATGTCGGTCGACCGTCTGTGCGATTAAATCGATAGAAATGCAGACAATTAGGTGCGTGCAAAGGGGGGTCACGGTGCGTCGCGTCGACCGCCTTCTCCCCCTGAGTCACAACCCGATTTACATCTAAACTAAAAGGGAGAACCCCCTCCCCCCTCCCTCGTTTGGGCGTGGTCCACGATCTTTGGCACCCATTCAACAAAAAGTCCTTCCCTTCTAGACCCTTTATTAGGTCGAAGAACAATCATTTCACCCGGAAACGAACTCCCAAAACTTTCCTTTTTTGTTAATTAAAAAGAGATTCCGGATTTTCGTCGTCCTCGACCTCTGATAAATGTCAAACACCTTTGTCATTCTGCCACCCTTGCTCCAATCTCAAAGATAAACCTCAATTTACTGAAAGCTATACGAAATAGACAAAATATCAAGGTTAAAAGTTGCGTTTAGTGAGCTCCCTATGAACTGATATAATTGAACATTTTAATGCTTTGGGATGTTGGGGAGGGTCCAGGAGGAAATTGGTGTGGAAAGGCCTGACTGTAGAGCCACTTGATGGGAGAGTGATGGGAGGTGGGGAAGGGCTCAGGAGAGTAGTGGAGGTGATGAGAGAGTGATGGAGTTAGGGGATGAGTGTTCAGGATGATAGAGGAAGATATGGGTGGAAGTTGAAGCTTGGGAAGGGTTCAGGAGGGATGGGGAAGTGTTGGGAGAGTAATGGGAAAGTCATGGGACTTTGCGAGATAGTGATGAGAAGAGGTGGGAGGTGGGGGAGGGTTTAGCATGGTAGGGGAAGTGATGGGAGGACGTTGAAGATGGGTTCGGGAAGGCTGATGATGGTAGGAAGTGGGTGGCTGGATTGTTCTGGAGGATAGGGGAGGTGATGGGAAGTGGGTCAGAGTTCAGGAGGGTAGGGGAGTTATGGGAGGTGGGGTAGGGTTCAGGAGTGTAGTAGAGATTGTGGGAAAGTCTGGGGAGATAGGGAATGAGGGTTCAGGAAGATAGAGGAAGATATTGGTGGATGTTGGAGGTGGGGAAGGGTTAAGGAGGGAATTGTAGGGAGAGTGATGGGAAAGTCATGGAAGATTAGGGGATAGTGATGGGAAGAAGTGGGAGGTGGGGAGGGTTTAGCATGTTAGGGGAAGTGATGGGAGGACGTTGAAGATGGGTTCAGGAGGGTTCAGGCTGGTGATGGTAGGAAGTGGGTGGCTGGATTGTTCTGGAGGATTGGGGAGGTGGATCAGAGTTAAGGAGGGTAGGGCGTGATGGGAGGTGGTTGAGTGGTGAAGGGGGAAGTCATTAGGATGATGAGGGGGAGGGTCGAGTAGGTTATGAAAGAGTGAGGGAGGTGGTGGATGGTAGTGGTCGGTGGGGGAGTAGGGAAGTGTTATTGGAGAGGTCAGTAAGGAACCACTTTTAGAGAAAGTTCCAGTTTTTGGATCCTTCTTTGTATCTATTTGTTTATTCTGTTTTAAAAAACGTTGAGGATTTTTCTTTGAGAAAGGTTTCTTGAGTTCGCGTGGCTCTTGTAATTTCGTCTGGCTTAAACCTCGTGCTTTTAATTCGGGTATGCAGAGACTTCTCGGCTCCCCACCATCATTTCGATTCCGAATAAATATATCCACGAAACACGGAGTTCAGAAATAAACCGTCCCTTTTTTCCAATTAAAAATTCAATTAGCGACGTGAAAAATCGCCTTTTACCGTCTCATCCCGTTGCTCACCCTTCGCTCATTTAAAGGGAGAAATGGGGTGAATTTTAAATAAGTCCCTTCTGCGGTTTTTCAAGTCGAAAGTCGACAAAAATGTTTAGTTGTGAAACCTCTACGATAAAATGGGGAGCTTTCAAAAGGATTTTACGCTTTATCGGGCATAAAAGAGATAAAAACACATAAAGCTAGAAAAAAAAATTTTTTCGCTCCAACCTTCCCTAGAAAAGTGTGCCACTGACGTAAACAGATGACGTCACATATCATTTTGAGACTATACTTAACATGAATATTTGGTATGGAGGAACCTCCTCGCAAACTTTTTTGAAAATTACAGACCTCTCCACAAATCCCCACTTCCACCAAATCCCCACCCTCCCATCACTTCCACCACCTTCCTTCACTCTCTCATCACCCTCCTTTTCCAACTACCCTCCTCCCTCTGTCTGGGCCTTTAATGTCTCTTTCGGGACAATTAGAGATAGGAAACTACCATGTTTATAAATCGTTGAGCCATTCCAACAGACGTAAATAGCCTTATTCAAAGTGGTGTATTTGCAGACGATTTTATACCGACATAAGGGAGCTTTAATGTCCCCAGCATCCCCACTCTGCGACAGATTGAGTCATATCGAAAAACTGGGTCCCTTCGAAAATCAATAAAATTCGCACAAGAACAAATAGGGAAGAATCTTAGGGAAGAAATCGACTAAGTCTGGATAGTTCGTCGAAAAATTTTATGCTGAGGATGTTTAATTTAACTTTCCAATGTGTATTGTTGATGGAAATGCTGAACTAAATTTGACATGTTTTAACTTTAATTGGTTTAATAAACGTCCGAAGGGGGATTAGTGTCCCCTTGGGGTGTCCCTTCCAATTATAAAGAGAACCCTTTTATAAATCAAATCTTTACATTCTTAGTCATGAACTTTCGCCTTTTTCCATCGTTCTAGAAAAATAAAGGCCTTCAGAGAAATAAATATCCCTTAGAGGGATGCCCTGATTACAGAAACGCCCTTCGAGACAGGCCGTGCCTTGTTCCCTTTTTATTAAAACCAGCGCTCGATAATGTCAAAAATTAGTGTAGGAATTATAAAAATTTGAGTATTTCGAGCTTATTACTCTGTAGTTTCTACATATTAGACAAGTTCGCGGTTCGATAAAACAAAGAGAAACTTCATTAAACGCTGTGACAACGTCTTAAGTTTATTCTGTGGGTGTTTCTTAAGTAGTTGGGAGCTATTACATGTACTGTTTGTCTTCAGATCATTTAAGTTGGAAAAATTGCAAGAAAAAGTTAAAAAAATATCCGTTACAGATGAATTGGAGGGTGGTGTGGGAAGGTGGAGGAGGTGTGGGGATGTTTGGAGTAGTGGGGGAAGTGTGGGGATGTGTGGGGTAGTGGGGGAAGTGTGGGAACGTGGAGGAGGTTTGGGGATGTGTGGGGATGTGTGGAGTAGTGGGGGAAGTGTGGAGATGTGGCGATATGTGGAGTGTTGGGGGAAGTGTGGGAAGGGGAGGAGGTGTGGGGATGTGTGGAGTAGTGGGGGAAGTGTGGGAAGGTGGAGGAGGTGTGGGGATGTGTGGAGTTGTGGTGGAAGTGTGGGAAGGTGGAGGGGGTGTGGGAAGGTGGAGGAGGTGTGGGGATGTGTGGAGTTGTGGTGGAAGTGTGGGAAGGTGGAGGGGGTGTGGGGATGTGTGGAGTAGGGGGGGAAGTGTGGGGATATGTGGAGTAGGGGGGAAGTTTGGGGATGTGTGGAGTAGTGGGGGAAGTGTGGGAAGGTGTAGGAGGTGTGGGGATGTGTAGATTAGTGGGGGAAGTGTGGTAAGGTGGAGGAGGTGTGGGGATGTGTGGAGTAGGGGGGGTGTGGGAAGGTGGAGGAGTGGGGATGTGTGGAGTAGAGGGGGAAGTGTGTGAAGGTGGAGGAGGTGTGGGGATGTGTGGAGTAGGGGGGGAAGTGTGGGGATATGTGGAGTAGGGGGGAAGTTTGGGGATGTGTGGAGTAGTGGGGGAAGTGTGGGAAGGTGTAGGAGTTGTGGGGATGTGTAGAGTAGTGGGGGAAGTGTGGTAAGGTGGAGGAGGTGTGGGGATGTGTGGAGTAGGGGGGTGTGGGAAGGTGGAGGAGTGGGGATGTGTGGAGTAGAGGGGGAAGTGTGGGAAGGTGGAGGAGGTGTGTTGATATGTGGAGTAGTGGGGGAGGTGTGGGGAGGGTAGGGAAGGGAGGGGGGTGGGAGAGGTGTGGGTGCAGTATTTGGTGTTTGTGGAGAGGTCTGTAGAGCCTTTCACTTTCAAAAATTCTTGCTTTATTTACATGTAGAGCTATTTATTACAGTTAGGAATACATTTTTTAAGCTAATTTTCATGAAATCAACAAAAACGCGATGTGTCGTGAATTTTTTTTTCTTTTTTTCAATTAGCCCCACCTCCGGATGTTTTCGACCTAAAAGCGAAATCGATGATCAAATTACTCTTTAGTATCAAGTTCATTATTTTAGCTCTATCATCAATTAACTCAAAAATAACGTTAGATATGTAAAAAGGATGGGGGATGGTCTAGGAGGGTAAGGGAGGTCTTAAGAGAAAGGGGGTGGTAGGGGAGGGTCGAGGTAGGCGTTGGAGGTGGGGGTTGAGGGGTTAGGGGGTGGTGGAGGGTATTGAGGGGAGTGGAGGGGATGGACGGAAGTTTGAGGAGTGGAGGGGATAGATGGTATTGGAGAAGGAGGAGGGTAGTTAGAGGAGGAGGTTAATAGGTTGTTTAATAATATGGAATAATGGCTCTCGAATGACCAAGAAGAGTTGAAAATTACACCCAGTTCTGATATCCAACGACCTACCATTCCAGTGATAGGAAATCCTTAAAAGACTCCATCAGTATATTCTGGTAAAACATTAAAGAAAATGTGAAAGAGAACAGGTCCAAGATGAGATCCCTGAGGGACTCCAGAATCAATCAAGCCCCCAAAATGTTTCACAGCCCAACTTTTCCTCTCAAAAACTAAACCTCCCCCCCACACAATATCCCCAACGAAATCCCCCCAACTTTCTTCACAGATACACTACCCCCTCCCAACTTCCCTAAAAATTGATGTAAAACGTGATCACTTTATAAACATTGTTGGTGTTCTTTTTTTCGTTCCTTACTTCCAGAATTAATTTTACAACTTTTCACCCCAAACCCCACGTGTACTACACGTGTAATAATCTACTTGGCACCTGATCCAACTTTCTATTCTCAGATAGTATGGGTTTGTGCTCTGCTAGGGAAGGAGGGGAGGATATCGATTGCTATGCAGCGCTCAGGGAACCCACCCCCGACGAGGCCAATCCACCCCCAGCCTTTTCACATTCCGCCGGCTCTCATATCTACCAACATAATTCCCACAATATCCCTTTACTTTCCAACTCCAAAATGACAACTAATCACGAAACCACTCCAACAACAAAGTTTTCTAAACACAAAAAATTTTCATCTCATCATAGGTAGAGCCAAAAATAACAAAATGTTATCTAAAAAAATTTTTTTTTTTGACAAATTCTAAATAAAAGTTTATACTAAATTTAAACAAAATGTCATTCTTGACGTATTTAAGACTTTTAAAAGCTCTTTTAAAAGGTCAAAAATGTTACAAAATGTTAAATATTGCTCCTTTACATTCAGAAAATGGTTTAAAGTTCAAAAAAATAAAAAATGCATAAACGTCTATAGGAAATAGGGTATTAGTAGGGGTTGTTTTCGGTAAGGTTGGCAACTTTGGTGCCGTACGATAAGGGAGCAACTCGCCCAACCCCCTCGTCACTTCAGTCCGGTTCAGATTCTAGTCAGAGTGCGATTGTGTCAAAATTAACACCCCTGGTATATCTTCCATTTAAAGAAAAACAAAAAAAGAAGCCAACATTTACAATCTATCACGACGAAAGAAACCCTTCTCAATTTGTCATGGTCACCGAGACCCAACACCAGGTACAATAAATCTCTCAAAACATCAATATTTAACCATAAATTGTTTTTTTTATATTTTTGCTTTAAAGAAAAGTAACAAAAAATAAATAAAACATAAATTATTACATGAGGTTATAATGGCGGCCATTTTCCCTGGTAGATTAGGGTGGACCACTTTAATTTAAAATTATGAAAAAGTTTATTAATAATAAAAAATTAATAAACATAAATTTTTTACCTTTTTTGAAAACATAATTATTTAAGGAACTACTTTTAAAAAATTAATTTTTATAAAAATAATTTTTTATGTGAATTTATAACATTTTGGTCAAAAAATGGAGAAAAAACTATAATTTAAAATTCTATCTGAAAAAATATCACGGTATCGATCTGCGCCCAAGGGCAAAAACCATTAAACAAATTCTAGTTACTTTGTATTCATAACAATGGAGTCTTTTTCAAGTATTTTTTTTTTTCGTCAAAACCGTAGCTTTTGAAATATTCACGTTGATAGAAACCTTTGAAATATTTATAGGGCAATTTATGTAAAAGAGTTTCCTTGTAAGTTTTTTGAAATCTAGAAACGTAGTAGCGTTTTTTTTCTTCATATTTTTGCGCTGATTTTTCCCCTATGGAAGAAGCCGGATGTTGTGGTTTTAAATTTCCAGTATGGATTTAGAAAAGGGAGGGTCCTACTTTGTCTCCGGATTATTCCTAATCGATTTTTCCTAAATGCAACAGATCTAGTTTCCCTCTAGCAAAGTTATTCACCGTTTTTTCAATGCTTTTCGATTTTTTCTGCAAATAGTAGAACATAATGGCTAAAAAGTGTCTTTTAATGTCGAAAAGGGTACAAATCTGACTAATAATGGTCATTCCCTTCGAAGAATATACAAAATCTGGCCAGAAAGGGTCTTTTTCCAAAAGGTTTTCTGGCTAAAAATGATATTTTTTGGTCAAAAGAGGTCAAAATCCGTCTCTTATCTTGTCAAAATGGGTCAAAATCAGGCTAAAAAGGGACTTCTCTCGTCATAAAGGGTGAAAATCGGTCTGGAAATTGTCTTGCCTTGTCAAAACGGTTCAAAATATTGCTGAAAACTGTCTTTTCTTGTCATAAAGGGGTCAAAATCTGTCTAAAAAGTTTCCTATCTTGTCCAAAATCGAATCCTTCTAAAAAAAAAGTCTTTTTCTGCAAAGGTTAAAAATCAGACTGAAAATGGTATTTTCTTGTCATAAAGGGTCAAAATCTGTATGAAAAGTTTCTTTTAATGTCAAAAAAGATTAAAATTGTTTTTAAAAGGGTTCTTCTATTGTCGAAAAGGTTCAAAATCTGGCTGGAAAGTGTCAGTATAACAAATCTCTCCGAAATGGCTCGTTTCTTTTCAAAACAAGAATCAAAATTTTACTAAAAATCATCTTTTCCGGTCAAAATATATGGCTTGATTATCTCTTTGGACTTTCGTCTTCCCAGAAATGCGTAAAAAGGCCGATGCGCATACAATGCGTAATTTTACGCATTTTAAAATGCGTAAAATCACGCACAATGCGATATCCCTACCGAGTACCTACTCTGTATATGGTGAAAATTAAAAAGGACCCAAGTATGCTTGGCAGGCGTAAAGTTACCGCAAGACTCAGCGGTCTTGCAGTGTAGTATCCAGTTCCCCTTAAATTGCGACTTCAGCCAAACAAGTCTCCATTTAGGTCATTTAATGGGCCATAGATCGCGTTTAGTGCTGACCAATGTCTTCCGAAATAAACATTCATTTTGATTCTCTAAAGTTGAAAAAACTGGTTTTAATGGAAAGGTCGTAAACCTCGGTGGAAAGAGGAAAACCATCTGACAACAAGTGTAGGTCTGTCAGTCAGGTGGAGTTTTGTCGATGACGTCAGCGTTTTATTGATCGCCGATCGTCTAACTCCCTTCAATGTCGTATCTTTTATCACTCACTCTCGCTACTACGAAACCCCCCATACGCCCAAAAGTTCCGACATTTTCAGACACTCGTAGCTTCGAGTATGTGTAAACAAACTCTGTTTGCTTACGTACTTCCAATATTCATCCTCTAATTAACATTTATGAGGACCCCCTTTTATTACAAAGGCATGACAGTTATAAACACAATGAAAATTCAATAATATTTCTCTTTACCTCGATAAATACGCCCATAAAATAGCCAGAAACAATATATTCAAAGACAGCAAAACAATTTCTGGAACAAAAAAAAAATTCGTGACCGACCGCAATAGCTTCATTTGCTTTGGAAATCAGCTAAAACGTCGTATTTTTCAAAGCAAATAGTTCCAGGTAAGATATTGGATCTATTTCAATACCCTTGACATCTGTCATGTCAATTTGGTCAACTTTAGCGATTACAATGGAATAGAATAGACAAAGAGACGTTGACCTACAAATTGGGCGAGGACCAAAAACAATGGCATTTGGCAGTAACAACGCTTTCTTTATCGTCCAGATATTGGATTCAGGTTAAAAGCGTAGATATTTCACTTCTTTGGGTCAATAGGTCGGATTTAATGTTTCGACCTCGATTCCGAAGCCTTAGCAATTGATCGCAGAAAGAAGAAAATTCGACTTTTTTATTGGAAAACGTCAAGGCCACCGTCCACAGAATCATTTTGACCAGTGATGACCATTTCTGAACCGTGAAAGATGGAGGGGTCAGACTATATAGGAATTCTTCCTTAGTTTATTACCTTTAATATGAGACTAGTCTGGACTCAATCGGATTAGTTGTTCTCCCGTACGGCTTACTTAATGTTTCTCCCGTACTTCATTTGTCTTCCTCTTTGTCTCCTTGATGTGCCTAGTTTTTCAATATTGCTAAAAAACTTAATTTTCGAAGTCGAATATCTCAGGAACTATTGGATCTACAGAGCTGGGATTGAGCTTAAATTTTAGGTAATTTTATAAGCTTTATTAATGTTTTAAGTGTTATTTCGCATAAAACTAATGTTTTGGTAGTTATGAGGCAAAAACTGAAATATGCCGAGGTTTTTTGGCTGCTAATTTGCCCTGAGATTTCGAAGCTGCAAACTTAGTACTCAAACATGTCCTTACAACATATCAAAAATTTACCTTTTTTCAATTTATTTGGACCAAAAATGATAATTTGCTTGTGTTTTAGACACATTTTCTCATTTAAAATTTAAGCTGGTCTCAGTGGCATTAATAGTTTATCCTCCATAGCCAAAAACATTGACCTTACAACCTTCCAAAGGTCGTAAAATGTTAAAAACGTTGGATTTGGACACCTGTCACATAAAAACCACATCGACCAGGCCATTCTCACGCTATTAAAGCTCCTAAGGGATATGTAGGTTCGTTGTCATCAATATTTTCACGAAAAACATCACGTTTGGTGAAAATTTATTGACAAATTGGTTTATTCGATTTAGTTTCCAACTGCGAATTATTAAAGTTTTAAAAGCTTCCATTCTATTTATTAGTTTAGGGAGGAAATCGTAAAACAAGCTGACATAAAACGAGGGACCGCGCTACGGCTCCGTATCTATGGCGACCGTATCGATATTTTTCGCCGGTACGCCAACCCACCCCACCACTTTAATAAATTCGATTTTATGCTAAATTTGACAAAAAAGCTTATTATTTTTTCTTTTTGTTTCAGTCCGACGGGAACACTGCATTCCTGAGAGCTGCGCGGGCTGGCCATTTGGACAAAGTCCTAGAGCAGCTCAAAAACAATGTCGACATCAATACCTGCAACGCCGTAAGTTGAAAAAAAAGTCGAGTTTGTATTTTCTTTGAGAAATCCACAAAGGAGATCGATAGCAAAATTATAGGGGGCTCTCGTTGCACGAAAGAAACTTTATGTATTTAAAAATCGATCGTATCTTTAATAAATAAGACGGAAGTGGTTGTAGGAATAACATAAAAGTATAATTTATAGCTCAATTTGGGTTGTTGATTGGTATAGACTAGGTAATGTCATTGGGCGGGGCATGCTTCGTGCATTCTCACCATAGGTGAAACTAAAATGTTCTATTTCCCCTTTTAGAATGGATTGAATGCGCTTCATTTGGCATCCAAAGATGGTCACATAAATGTGGTCTCAGAACTCCTCAAAAGGGGCGCTAATGTTGACGCTGCCACCAAAAAAGGGAACACCGCTCTTCACATCGCGTCATTGGGTAGATATTTGTAAAATCTTGTTTCAATATTAACTGTTGTATTAGCCGGGCAAGAGGAGGTCGTGAAGCATCTAGTCGAACACGGTGCTTGTGTAAACGTCCAGAGTCAAAATGGCTTCACGCCTCTCTACATGGCCGCGCAAGAAAACCACGACGCCGTCGTCCGTTTCCTTTTGGCAAATGGCGCTAACCAGAGCCTTGCGACCGAAGACGGCTTTACCCCGCTCGCCGTCGCTATGCAGCAAGGGCACGACAAAGTCGTCGCCGTCTTACTTGAAAACGATACCAGAGGCAAAGTTCGATTGCCAGCATTACACATCGCCGCTAAAAAAGACGACTGCAAAGCAGCAGCTCTTCTTTTACAGGTAGCACTTTTAAAACGAGAAACGATATCAATCTTTTTTTCAGAACGAGCATAATCCAGATGTAACGTCCAAAAGTGGGTTCACCCCTTTACACATAGCGTCCCATTACGGAAATGAAGGCATCGCTAGTCTTTTACTGTCCAAAGGTGCCGATGTAAATTATGCAGCAAAAGTAAGAATTTCGTTGTTTGTTTCTTTTTTTAAAACTTCTTTCCAGCATAATATTACTCCACTTCATGTCGCTGCTAAATGGGGTAAGGCAAACATGGTTTCGACCCTTTTAAGCCGTGGAGCAAACATTGAAGCGAAGACAAGAGATGGGCTTACTCCCCTTCATTGTGCAGCACGATCAGGTCATGAGCAGGTTGTCGACATGTTGCTTGAAAGAGGAGCTCCCATTAGTGCAAAAACGAAGGTATTTGATGTATTTGGGTCATCTAAATATAATTTGGTTTCCAGAACGGTTTGGCTGCTCTTCATATGTCTTCCCAAGGTGATCATGTCGATGCAGCTCGTATACTTCTGTATCATAGAGCGCCAGTCGATGACGTCACTGTTGATTACCTGACGGCCCTTCATGTCGCTGCTCATTGCGGCCATGTCGGCGTCGCGAGGCTATTGCTCGACCGAAAAGCGGATCCGAACGCCCGAGCGTTAAACGGCTTCACTCCTCTTCACATCGCTTGCAAGAAAAATCGTATAAAGGTCGTCGAACTTTTGCTTAAACACGGGGCCTCCATTGAAGCAACTACTGAGAGTGGCCTTACTCCTCTACATGTCGCTAGTTTCATGGGATGCATGAATATTGTCATCTATCTTGTGCAGAATGAAGCCCATCCTGATGTTAAGACGGTGAGAGGTGAAACTCCTCTTCATTTAGCCGCGCGTGCTAATCAAACAGACATCATAAGGATCTTACTCAGAAATGGAGCACAAGTCGATGCTCGAGCAAGGGTAAGTTGAATAATCCAATTAGGTTTTTTTCAAAACCATTTTAGGAACAACAAACGCCCCTTCATATCGCATCAAGGCTCGGAAACGTCGACATCGTCATGCTGCTCCTCCAACACGGTGCCAGCGTCGATTCAACAACCAAAGATCTCTACACCGCCCTTCATATCGCTGCCAAAGAAGGACAAGACGAAGTCGCCTCAGTTTTGCTCGAAAATGGCGCCTCTTTGGAAGCGACGACCAAAAAAGGATTCACACCTTTGCATTTGGCTGCCAAATATGGGCACATGAATGTCGCCAAATTGCTTCTCAGAAGAGACGCCCCTGTTGATGCACAGGGAAAGAACGGAGTGACACCTTTACACGTCGCTAGTCATTACGACCACCAAAACGTTGCATTACTTCTTCTAGAAAAAGGTGCCTCACCTCACGCTACCGCTAAAAATGGACATACTCCTCTTCATATTGCAGCAAGAAAAAATCAAGTAAGTGCTACTCCATAATCTTTCTTTTTAACCAATTGTGAAGCCCTCGAGTTAACTAAGTATTTTTAGATGGATATTGCGACAACATTATTGGAATATGGTGCAAAAGCGAATGCTGAATCAAAAGCTGGCTTTACTCCTCTCCATTTATCTGCCCAAGAAGGACACGCTGATATGTCGAGCTTGTTGATTGAACATCAAGCCGACATAAATCATAAAGCGAAGGTATTCCATTGCTTTAATTCGTTCTCAAATTAATTTTTTGGACAGAACGGTCTTACTCCTTTGCATCTCTGCGCCCAAGAAGATCGCGTCGAAGTTGGCACGATTCTGTTGAAGAACAACGCTCAAGTGGACAGCACGACTAAGGCCGGATATACTCCGTTGCACGTGGCGAGCCATTTTGGGCAAATGGCGATGGTTAGGTTGCTCCTTTCGCATGGCGCTAACGTCACCCCGACAACAGCCGTTAACTACACCCCACTCCATCAGGCCGCCCAACAAGGTCATTCCGGAATCGTGAATGCACTTTTGGACGCGGGAGCGAACCCGAATGCAACAACAAACGTGAGTCACTATCCAAGGTCTCGATGACTTCATAACTTATATAACGACATTCTTTTCCTCCAGCAAGGACAAACGGCGCTTTCGATAGCCCAGAAGCTCGGATACATCAGCGTCGTCGAAAGCCTCAAAGGGGTCACCGACACTCCCATTTCTCCGACCTCGGCCGACGAAAAGTACAAAGTCGTCGCACCCGAAACGATGCAGGAAACATTCATGTCCGATTCCGAAGACGAAGGTAAGCTAATTTTTCGTTATACATAAATATTAGATTTAAGACTTTGTGCTTACCAATTTTTACAACTTCTTGGTCCTAACCTTTTCTCTTTTCTGTGTGGTTTGTTGAACATGCTTTGGTGTGATTACATTGATAGCATGAGCACAGTATTACCTATCATATCTTAACCATTAACCATAGAAAAACAAGGACATTACTCACTAAAAGCTTGCAGCATTGAAATGGCAAGCTTTAGTAGCGTCTAGCACCGGGTTGGCCCAAGATTGTACCAGATTTTGGTGTTTTGAAATGGTACACCATGTTAAAAAAACTAGGGAAGCTTTCTTATTACTAGTTTCTAAATGGTGTCATCTATGCACCCAGATGGAATATAAACATATCGAAACGAGTATTTTGGGAACGATTAAAGGAGACCTTGTATAGTCAAGTAGACTATCGGACATGGCCTTTTGTGAAAAAGATTACGGCCGCAATTTTGATGTCCAGGAGTGTAGGAGAAGTGATAGGACAGTGGTGGGAGGTGGTGGAATGTTGGGGGAAAGGCAGGGGAGTGTCAAGGAGGGTAGGGGAGGTGATGGAAGCAGGTGGAATGGAAGGCTAAGGTTTGTGGTCAGTAGAGCCACTAATTTTGGGAAATTTCTGCTTTACTCCATACATTTGTGACCAGTAGGCACTATTGCACCAGCCTAGTATTGCCACTGAAAATCTTTTTTAAGGCTTATGCCTTGATCACTTCAGCTTTTGCAGCGTCCTAAAGTGGAGGCAATGACGAAAAATCCTTTTGCCCATGGCACCTGGCCATCTTAGTCTTAACCTATTATAATTTTTATTTTGTGATGCACTTGTAATGGCTGTGCACTGTGCTTGTGTGTCAGGTGATGTGCTCGGTCTAGAGTATGGCTTTACACCCGCTCATCCACACGTCTATCTACCCTTCTTTCAGGGAGACTCCATATTCACTCGTAAGTTTTAAAAGCAAAACCAAAATATTTAAGAAAAACACATCATTTAGACATTCATTTCTTCTTCAGCATGGAATTTTTTGTTTTTCAATTAATTTTTAACCATTAGAAAGGCGTATACATTCCTTATTAGCAAAATAGTTGAGCATGGGTTTTTTTTTTGACACTACTTAAAAATTTTTGTTGATGGCGTTTTTAATCAAATGTACATTTTTCCAGGTGAGGACACCATGTTGAGCGAACAGCCATATCATTATCTCACTGTGGACGAAATGAAAGGTCTTGGCGATGACTCTTTACCGATCGACGTCACCAGAGACGAGAGGGACAACCGTGATTTTGGTAATGGTTTATTTTAGCAGTGAACATGACAAAAATTAATTCATTTTAGGACCACCGACAGCTATTGATGATACAATAAGCCCTCAGCATATGAAAGAAAGCTACTCTCAGTTTACCAGCGATAACGTCGACATTGCCAAGCATCCTCTTCATATTGGGTAAGTTCAACCTTTTATAGCGGACTTCTAAATTCTGGTGCCACCCTGACGAACTACCCCCTCACTACCCTCAGTAACATCCCCACACCTTCCACTCTTTTAATATCCCCTCTGTCCATCTCCCTCTACATCTCCAGCAACAACCCTCCTCTCAATCTACTACCCCTTACTACCTTGCTTACGATTATCAAGTGCATCATTCCTAAATTTGAAATTTTTTTTTAACACGCTGCTTTATGAAAATTAGGAAATTACAATGGAGAAAGTGAGTCAAATTTTTAAAAAAGTCATCTTTACTTATTATGAATATTTCATTTTAGTTTCTTGGTGAGCTTTTTGGTGGATGCTAGAGGAGGAGCGATGAGGGGCTGCCGACATTCCGGTGTAAGAGTGATCGTACCGCCAAGGAGGGCCCCGATGCCACTCCGCGTCACTTGCCGCTACCTTAAAAGGGACAAACTCCCTCATCCGCCTCCTCTTATGGAAGGCGAAGCCCTCGCAAGTCGCATTCTGGAACTTGGGCCCGTCGGCGCCAAATTCCTCGGGTAAGTCAACCAGTAGTACAACGAAATTTAATTCTTTTGTAGCCCTGTGATGATCGAAGTGCCTCATTTTGGCTCTCTGCGCGGAAAAGAAAGAGAAATCGTCATTCTAAGATCGGACAATGGAGAAACATGGCGTGAACACACATTCGAACCTTCTGAAGAAGCAATTCACGATGTTTTGAGCCACAGCTTCGAAAAAGATGGTATACACAAATATATTTAAAAATGCAGATAATGCTCTTTTCTTTAGAAATAAGTCAAGTTGACGAAAGCGGACGTACGACTCGTATATTGACGACCGAGTTCCCGCATTACATCGCTGTCGTTTCGCGCGTGAGGCAGGAGGTGCACGCGATCGGGCCTGAGGGCGGGATGGTCTCTTCGACGGTCGTCCCTCAAGTCCAGGCCGTCTTCCCCCACGGCGCCCTCACCAAAAAGATCAAAGTCGGACTTCAGGTAAACGTCAACCTCTTTAAACCGAGGAAGAACGCTCATGCGGCGTCGTTGAAAAAAATTACGGTCAACCATATACCGAAAAAGAAACGCTTTTCCCTTATATGGTGATAACTCTACCCCGTCATTTTGTTATCATCGACAGTCTTTAAAATTTCAAGCCTCTCCTTTCATATTCCAGCATATTCTGCCCCAAAGTAGACTTTTTTTTGCACATTTTTATTTTTTCACCGCCATCGTCAAATGCATGGTAGTGCATGGCATTTTTTTTTAATTCATAGTTTATAAGCATTATAAAAAACCATAATTATCATTCCTCAAATCAATATTTCGATTGGTTAACACTTTCAGTGCAGCACGATTTCATGAATTTTTGACTGATCTATACTTTTGGAAAGCTCTGAAGGCCTAAAAACATCATGATGATGGTCTCTGGCCGGCGCTTTTCAGGGCCAATGGATTCAAAATGCTTAAAATCGTTCTTGAGATAACCGGCCCTTTTCAGGGCCAAAGGGGTTCAACCTTGAGGGCGAACCGCTCATGGAAATCTCAGGCTAGGGAACATGGTGGCGCTATTCAGGGCCAAGAAATTCAACCCTAAAAATCCAAAACAATGTATAAAATCGTCCATGAGATCAGTAATCGGCCCTTTTCAGAGCCAAAGAATTTTATACAGTCCACTTTGGGTTAAAACATCCATAACTTCCACAATTTTTGACCGATTTTACTGTTTTTTATACCGTTGGAAAGCTCTTTTAAAGATCTAAAAGGTGTACTAAACAGAATAAATCGTGTAGACCATTTATTCCCTGAAAATAGACTTAAAAGTTCATCTCTGCTCAATCATCCTGCATTGAACGTGTTAAACCGTCTACCAACTTTTTCAAAATATTGATTTGAATACTCATAATCTCAAAACACACCATAACAGTGTCAAATTTGTAAAAACAAAAATGAAGACTTAATTTGAAAATTCATCATTCCAAACCAAAATTCTCCTTTGGCATCGTTTAAGTCTTCATTTAGCATGAACTTTTTTTTAAATTAACCATTGTTTATTTTAAAATAAGTGTGTCTAAATTCTAAAAAGATTGTAATTAAATAATAACTATTATTTAAAAAAAAATTATATATTTAGAATGTATTAGATGTTAGAACGACATAAGTCGGAATTAGTGAAAATAAAGTACAAAAAACATTAGAAAAAAGTCTTAATTTTTTTGGTTTATGAGAAAGTTTCAGTTAAATTAGAGAGTTTCAGTTACGCTTTTTCAGTCTAACCGGGCCCGGGTTCTTCTACCGGGTTACGGTAACCGGGACTGGTAGATCTATCCGGTTTACGAGAGTCCGGGTACGTTTTCCCGCCATTTTAGTTTGTTTTCGTCATTTCAAAGTATTTAGCTGCTATAATGAAGTCAGGTTCGGATTTTTATTTCGCTCTAGTGTGGAACTTGTTAACTACTCCTGATACGAGAAGCTGAAACTCATGGGTAGAATCCTCTCTTAAATTTTATCCGCTAGACCTAAAACGTGTAGCTGAAACTTGTCTCTAACCTTTCGATTTTTTTTTATCTTAAAATTTAATTTGAACTATAAATGTAACCATAATCAAACATAATATTGCCAAATTAAAATAATTTTTTTTTTGTTAAAACTAATAAGCTAACTTGTTTTTTGATAACTTTTACAAAATATTGTAAATTTTTTTTCTAAAAAATTAATGAGTTGTAATTTAAAAAAATGTAATTTCACTTTCCACTAGTTATGTGTTGCACAATAAAAAAAAAAATTGTAAAAAAAAATGAAAAAAAGAAATGTGCCCAATAAATTTAGTTCGATACCAAAACTACAAAGTTTATAATACTGCATTAAAAAAAAAGGACAAATCTGTGTATTTTAATTTTTTTGACCTTTTCGCCTTAAAATTAAACTACACAGGGACAGGAGCATAGTTCGAAAAAACGATTTTTTTTTCAGGTTCAAAATGCAGTACAGTGGACTATGTCGGTTTTGAGGGGAAAAAATTAAATTTATTGGGCATAAAGCTCAATGTTTTTGAATTTTTTTGGCTTTTGATGTTAGATGCAGTTCCTGTACGCTTTTTTTTTAAATCCTCTTTTTTTTTCATGCTTGTCTATGCAACCCAAACCATTTTCGAGCTATGCTTTTGTGCTGTCTTCACCTTTTCCTGTGAGGAAAAATCCTTTATCCTAATTTTTTCTTCTTCCATTCGCCACGAAAGCACTTTCGAAACAGTTCATTTTGGCACAGCACTCAACTGTGCATGTAAAATACGATTTTTTCTAAATTTTTTTATGGTTCTAAGAGGAAAAAAAAATCCATTTTAAATATTTTATTTCTTGACGGTTGAAAACGCGATATAGTAAAGGATTCTGCGATTTTATGCCCTTTATCACGCTAAAACTGGGCCAGGCTGCTATAAAACTGCCTTTTTTAAACACTTTCCGGCTGAAAGTGTCCTGGGTCTTACATAAAAGACGTGTCTTATATAAAAGACGTGTCTTATATAAAAGACGTGTGTTATATAAAAGACGTGTCTTATATAAAAGACGTGTCTTATATAAAAGACGTGTCTTATATAAAAGACGTGTCTTATATAAAAGACGTGTCTTATATAAAAGACGTGTCTTATATAAAAGACGTGTCTTATATAAAAGACGTGTCTTATATAAAAGACGTCTCTTATATAAAAGACGTGTCTTATATAAAAGACAGGCGGCCAGAACGTGTTAAACCTTAAAGTAGAATGTTGAAAACGAGAGATAGTAAAGGATTCTTCTATTTTAACCCTCTTATCACGCTAAAACTAGGATACGCTGCTTAAAACCTCCTTTTTTAGAACGCTATTTAGTAAAAAATAAGGCAAGGTAAGTTTGTTATCGATTGTATTGAAGAGAAAGATTAGATTTTAATGTTGAGACACTTTTCTCCTTCGGTTTTCAATTGAGAAAGAGCGGAATCCAAATTTTTGGACAGTATGTCGTTCTCGTTTTGTATCTGGAGGTTGAATTTCGAAATTGGGTTCATAGAGTCGAGTATCTTTTTGATTTCTGTCTCGTTTTCGATTTTCGAGGTGAGTTTGACCCTCATAGTGTGGTAGGTAAGGGCTCGCCCTAAGAGGCTGATGTCCACCTTGAGGGAGACGGTGATCGTTGCGTTTTGCGCAGCCTTGATGATACAGTCGGTCATTACTTGCCTTCCGCCGATGTCGTCTCGTAAAGCGTATAGATAGCTCCGAGTATCCTCTACCAAACCCAAATATTCTTTTTTCAATTCTTTATTGTCTGCTTTGAACTGGGTCTCGTATTCGGACAAAATTTTAATCGCGTCTTCTTTCGATGTTTTCTGTAGAAAGTATTAAATTATATGGTAAGTACGATATAAAATATTCTTTCAGACCTTTATACGATTTAAAAATTGAGTTGGTACTCACCAGATGGAAAAAGACTTACCGGGGGACTTGGAGTCGGTGGCTGAAACAATTTATTACTTTTGGTTGAGGCAAAATCGAAAGATGTCTGCAAAACAATTTTAAAAAAGTGAACAGTTTGGTTGGGCCTACAAAAATGACTTCGATAGCCAAAGGCGAGACCGACCTCAATAGCTTCCTTTCCTCGGGAAATCCGAAATGGACAAAATTTGGTGTTTTAATTTTTCGATTCATCGCCCAAATCTGAGTTAAATTTTTTTTTAATAGTTTACTTACAGGTTTGGCTGTCGGTTTGGCAGGCCTGTTCCGAATATCATCCCGCTAATTTTTTTTTATTTACATTTTTTTGAAATTTTATTTTTATATATTTTAACTTACATTTGCCGCTGCGGCATTCACGACACCCTAAAATTAAGGACAAATAATTTGAAAAATAAGCTTAAAAAATGTAATTTCACTCACAACTTTTGAAATCGGTTTGACTCCAGGAGCTTGCTGAAAATTAGTTTTTTTATTTTTTCACTTTTCCCAAGGACTTGAGGACCAAAATTCCATTCCGAGTTTGGGAATCGAACCCAGGACCCCCTTAATAAAAACTTTTTTTTTTTTAACCTACCGGCGCTGAGGCTGCGAAACCCTAAAAAATGAAAAAAAAATTAATTTAAATAATTAGAAATAATAAACCTTAACTTACACATGTGATGGCCAAAAGAGCGATACAAATAAAGGAATTCATTGTACTAAATAATTCAATGATTTCGAACAGTCTCGATTTATAAAAAATCTGGATTTTGTTTCCACAAGTATGTTGGCACAGTTGCCGAGGAGTTTGCACGTAAAATATTTAAATTATGCACCAAAAAACAAATAATGAATAATCAAATATTGTTCCTATCATAGTACTGGAAAGATTCGGTTTTAAGGTCTTAGGTGGTTTGGCAAACCTACAGTCAATAAAAAGTACGGCCGGCCGGCAGGGTTGCCAGTTTGGGCGATTTATCGAAAATTGGGCTACTTTTTGGGAAGCTAATCTGGCAACCTTTCAATCAAACAAGGTTTGGGCTATTAACAGTGTTGCCAATTTGGGCGATCTATCGCAAATTGGGCTACTTTTTAGGATGCTAATCTGGCAACCCTGCAATCTTACAAGTTTTGGCTTTTAACAGCGTTGCCAGTTTGGGCAATTTATCGCAAATTGGGCTACTTTTTTAGAAACTAATCTGGCAACCCTGCAATCCTACAAGTTTGGGCTTTTAACAGTGTTGCCAGTTTGAGCGATTTATCGCAAATTGGGCTCCTTTTTAGAAGCTAATCTGGCAACCCTGCAATGCTACAAGTTTGGGCTTTTAACAGTGTTGTTTTTGGGTGATTTATCGCAAATTGGGCTACTTTTTTGGAAGCTAATCTGGCAACCTTGCAATCCTACAAGTTTTGACTATTAACAGTGTTGCCAGTTTGGGTGATTTATCGCAAATTAGGCTACTTTTTGGGAAGCTAATCCGGCAACCCTGCAAACCTACAACTTTGGGCTTTTAACAGTGTTACCAGTTTGGGTGATTTATCGCAAATTGGGCTACATTTTTGGAAGCTAATCTGGAAAACCTGCCGTATGTCAAACAAAGTCATATCCGATAAAGAGCAAAGGTCTTTTTGACCCTATGGGGTCTCCTAGACCCATTCCCAAAATCCCGGTTTTGAGGGGACCTCAAGAAAGATAAAAATCGAAATCGACCCATCCCTCAGGTTGCGGTTCTATGCAGCAAATTAAGTCTCGAAATTTTGATTTGTGCAGGCGCAGCCCATACCGACCGAGCTTACAGCGAAGCTTCTCGGCAACCGCGTCGCCGTTTCTCCGATCGTCACCGTCGAGCCTCGCCGTCGGAAGTTCCACAAGCCGATCTCCTTAACGATCCCCGTCCCACAAGCAGCCAACAAAGGGATGATCAACCAATACAGCGGCGACGCTCCCACCCTCAGACTCCTCTGCAGCATCACGGGTACGTCTTCCCCATTTTTATATTCATTAAATCCAAAAATAAAACCAGTCAAACTACATGCTTTGCTGTGTGTTAACTTCTTTGTGTTCTATCTTTTCTGGGCACAGAAATTCTTCACGGAAAAAATTTAATTTCAAAAAAACGAAAAAAACTACGATGGCACACTTGTCTTTCATGTGTGGAAAACACTGCACTATAGGGAGGGTCTCAACGAAAAAAATAGCATAGTGCAACTTAGATGTAACTAGCCAAATTTTCATGTGTAGTTAACAATTTAGCAAAAATAAAACTGAAGAGAGATTTTTTTAGGTGCATTTTGTCTTTTTTAGAGTAAAAAAAAATTAAAAAGAGTAGAAATTTTTAAAAAATAAATAAAATAGTGCATTTTAAATCTAATTTATAATAAAAATTTGTTGTATTTTGTCGTATTTTTCTTTGATAGTCAAAGAATAGAATAAAAATAGTTTATTTTGGCTTCGGGTTTTGGGTTGGAAAATGACGTTTTCTGACCCTGTAATGATTATTCTTTTATCTGACCTGACCACTTTTGATTGTTGCTGCACTGTTGCGCAGGCGTGTTTCGGAAAAGATCTCTCAGAGGTAAATACTTCTATGGGAAACCCCTTCTATTTCTATTTTTCTTTTATTTTTCCTTTATTTTTATTCTTGAAAGCCCTTCTTCGATGGGATAACGGCAAAACACTCAACACCGCCTCAAGTCACTTTTAATACGACTTAAGACAGAAATTTTTTAACTTTTTAAAAAAAGCGGCCAAGACGTAACTGCCACTTTTTTGCTCTCTATCCTATTTTTCCTATGCACAGACACATTTTAAAATGTACTTTCATTTTTAGTCAAGTCTATAAAGCATTTTGACCTGCAAAAGGTGGAGTAAAAGATTTTATTGTTTAAAATGGTCCATTTGGGTCCCAATAACATGTTTATGAAGACTGCCAAAGCTATCCCGGAACAACTTTTTGCAGCAGAAAAACATGGACTTTTTTCAGTTTTTTGCATATAACTCGAAAACAGGACATATTTTGAGGAAAACAATTTAGCAGTAATTTAAAGAAGAAATAATTCTGCGTTGATTTAAAAAAAAGTTTGAAAAAATCGGTCCAATAGACAAGTTTTTACAGGTGGTCAAAAAAAAAAAAAGTTTTTTGATCGCCTGTAAAATCTTGTCTATTGGACCGATTTTTTCAAACTATTTTTTAATCGACGCAGAATTTTCTCTTCTTTAAATTACCACTTAAGTGTTTTCCTCAAAATATGTCCTGTTTTCGAGTTATATGCAGAAAACTGAAAAAAGTTCAAGTTTTTCTGCTGCCAAAAGTTGTTCCGGGAAAGCATTTGTTGGCAGTCTTCGAAAACATGTTTTTGGAACCCAAATGGACCATTTAAAACAATAAAATCTTCTACTCCACCTTTTGCAGCCCTTCAAACTGCTCTGTAGACTAGACTATGTCGATAGCAGCACAATCTTTCTTGCTATTTTGAAAATAAAATAATTTTTGGGGTCAAAAGTGCCAGCTTAAATGAAAAAAACAGACACAAAAAAAAATTAAACTAAAAAAAAATAGGTGTGCACAAAGAGGGTCTTTTCTGAAACATTTAGCCGCTTCTTTTGCTTCCAACCCTTTCTTTTATTTTATTCCAAGCTATGCCTGCTTTTTTATTTTTTTCGTGGGGGAAAAAAGGCTTAAAAATGACCTGCACATCGATGTCGACATTTTATTAATTTTTTTTTCTAATTAAAGTCTACAGATTAATTCACAAATTGAAGAAAAGGTCCTAACAGGTTATAAATAGGTTAAAAATAGGTCATTTTGCATGATTAGAGTAGTTTTGGAAGGAAAAAAAAATACAGGACCTCAATGCATGAAACTGTACCTGAATGCTTTGGAAGCACTAAAGTAGTTTTTTTAAATAATTTTTTTAATGAATTTTTTGAGATTTTTAAATTGTGGTTTTGGTCAGGAGGGACGACGAGAGCCCAATGGGAGGACGTGACGGGTTCGACGCCGCTTACCTTCGTCAACGACTGCGTTTCGTTTACGACGACCGTTTCAGCCCGTTTTTGGCTGATGGACTGTCGGAATATAACGGAGGCGACCAAAATGGCGACCGAGCTTTATCGTGAAGCGATTCACGTTCCGTTTATGGCGAAGTAAGTTGGTTGTCAGGTCTGGAAAATGATTTATTTTAAAATTTCTTTTAGGTTTGTCGTTTTTGCTAAAAGAGTCGATACGACGGAGGCCAGGTTGAGGGTCTTCTGTATGACGGACGATAAGGAAGACAAGACTTTGGAGCATCAGGAGCATTTTACTGAAGTAGCGAAGAGCCGAGATGTAGAGGTAATTGAACATTTTGTCTTCCGAAAATTTCTTCAAAAAATCTTCATCATCGTCCCCCTTCATCTATCCTCTTCCTTCTCCAGCTATCCTCTACCCTTTCCTGCAGCTATTATCTTCCCTCTTCAGCTATCATCTTTCCCCTTCAGCAATTATTTTCCTCCTTAAGCTGTCATTTTCCCCTTAGAGCTATCATCTTCCCCCTCCAGCTATCTTCTTCCTCCTCCAGCGATCTCTTCCCCCTTCAATCATCTTTCCCCTCCATCTATCCAATTCCCCCTCCATCAATCATCTTCCCTCTCCAGCTATCCTCTTCCCCTTCCTGCAGCTATCATCTTCCTCCTACAGCTATCATCTTCCCCTTCCAGCTATCATCTTCCACCACCAGCTATTATCTTCCTCCTCCAGCGATCTCTTCCTCCTTCAATCATCTTTCCCCTCCATCTTGCCAATTTCCCCTCCATCTATCCAATTCCCCCTCTATCAATCATCTTCCCCCTCCATCTATCCTCTTCCCTCTCCGGCTACTTTCTTCCCCTTCCTGCAGCTATTTTCTTCCCCTTCCTGCAGCTATCATCTTCCTCCTCCATCTATCATCTTCCCCTTCCAGCTATCATCTTCCTCCTCTAGCTATCATCTTCCCCTTACAGCTATCATATTCCCCCTCTAACTATCATCTTCCTCCTCCAGCGATCTCTTCCTCCATTAATCATCATCTTCCCCCTCCAGCTATCCTCTTCCTTCTCCAGCTATCATCTTCCCTCTCCAGCTATCATCTTCCCCCTCAAGCTATCCTCTCCCCCCACCTACCCTCCTCCCACACCATCTATCATCTTTCCCGTCCATCTCCTCCCTCTTTTCCACCCTCGCTCAATAACATGATTTTGTATGCTAAAAATATTCATTTTATAGGTTCTTGAAGGAAAAATGCAATATTTGGAATTCGCCGGAAACCTGACTCCCGTCACCAAATCGGGAGAACAACTCCAATTAGGTTTTAGAGCATTCAAAGAAAACCGACTTCCTTTTACTGCACGAGTTAAGGACCCTCATGCGGACGCCATTGGTCGAATCATTTTCATGAGAGAACCAAAAGTAATTTTTTAAATAAATTTATTTCAATAATTAATTTGAATTTAAAGGTGGCCAAAGGAGACGTACCTCAGCAGCCGATTTGCATACTCAATATTGTCCTACCTGAAGATATCATACCAGATTCTGATCTTCACGACCACGACACACCAAAGCATTCGTACATAACTCACACAAGTGAGTACCACTTAAACAAAATTGAGCACAAAAATATCGTGTTTTTTAGGTGGCTTACAAAGGTTATCCGATATAAGCAACCTCCTTGGAGAAGACTGGCCGAAATTAGCGACCGAATTAGACATAAGTACCTCAGAAATAAATAGTATTAAGACTGAATTGCGAGACTTGAGCGAAGCACAACAAGGTTTCGCGATGCTCAGGCTTTGGCTCCAAAACGCAGGCAATAAAGCGACAGGTAACGATTTTCGTTTTATTTCCCAAACTAATATTCCTCTTTAGCTTCTTCTTTGGAAGAGGGTCTCAGAAATATCGACAGAAACGACATCATACAGCAAACCGTTTTCAGCACAGATTTAACAGATCCTTACGTTTTAAGCGAAGACTTAAGCCCATCCTATACCACTCGGCATAACATATTTAGAAAAACGATGACCATCGAGAAAGAAATAACCGACAAAAGAAAAGAAAAATTCGAAGATGATAGAGACGAAAAGAAATACGAAGCTGAAGAAAAAGATGTGGAAGAAGAAGTGCATAGAAGTGTTTCCGAAAGGAAAAAAGAAATTGAAAAAAGGTTATCTCAAGATATAGACAAAAAGGTTATCAAGGAGACCCCAGTTGTGGTAAAAAGCGACAAAAAACTGCTGGACGACAAATCCGAGAAGGAAATCGCCGAAGAAAAGGCGGTTTCGCCCGAACCAGCACATCTTTCATTCGACGAAAAGAGGAAATCGTTCGAAATGGGAATTACACCGAAAGATGTCCTCAAACAGGAAACTCAAAAGCTCATCAAAGAAGAAGTCACGCAGGAAGTCATCCTCAGGGAAAAATCCGTCGAAGAAAGCCTCTCGTTCAAAGAAAAACGACTTTCTTTCGAACAAGGACTTTCGATGAAAAAACCAGGCGATAAACTTCCCGAAAAGAAGAAACCTGAAGACATCAAAACTGAAGAAAAACGACTTTCAGATTACCGACGTGATTCCGAACTATTCGAAGAAGTCAGCCAAGGATTGGGAAGAATCGAAAAAGGATTCGAAAAGCCCCAACCTAAAGGTAAAAACCAAAAAAACCAAACAAAATATAAAATTTTCTTCCAGATCTCCTCTCCCCAATGGTCGTCAAAACTCCACCACCTAGCCCAGCCGAATTTTCCAAAGAGACACCAGGTAAGAAAGCAATTTATCCAAAACAAAATTAACAAAATTTTTAAAGATAACAAAAAATGGTCTTCAGACACCCCTTCGAATTTGTTATCTGGCGAAGGTACGTCGATTTTTCAAACTAATTTTAAGGAAAGGAGTGACACCCAAATTTACACCCAGTATATCTCACATGTCAAAATCCACTATAAGATCAAAACCGTCAAAGTTTACAACTTTTTTTAGAGAAAAACCAGGTCAAGAAGCCATAAAGACAATAATATTTAAAGTCTAGGTTTTATCGATTTTAAGAGTTAATTAGTTCGCGATGCGTTATGGCTTCTTCATTTAGTCTGGAAACTTCACAAAGGTAACACTGAACAATTTTTTTGGCCAATGGGGACTTTTGCGTGTCGCTCCTTGAAAAACAACATTTTTATCGTTGTATTGTGAGAGTGTGCTTTGTGGTTGGTTGTTGAAATGCGACAAACGCCTAATAAGGTGGTTGTGATTGTTCCAAAAACCTAAAAACCTCACCTTTTTCCTTCTCCGTAGTCTTTTTTGCTTGTCTTTTATTTTTTTGCTTGCGTTTGTTTATTTTGCTCTCATAAATTTTTTTATTCATTTCATTTTGGGGAAAAAGTTTGCTGAATGCTTTTATTTTGTCGATCATGATGCACACGGAAAATTGTCCAAAATCCTAATGGTTTAAATGGTCTTAAAAAAGTAAGTTTCAGAAGTCTGGACTTTGAAAAATGGAGATTTCGTTTTAGGGGAATTTTTGTTTCTTCGTAATGAAAGTAAGTAATTTTTGTAAATTAGAGATCATGGGAGGTCATCAAATAGTGAAGCTTGCATGATCGCAAAGAAAAAAAAACTTTTGGATCAGAATCATGTTTCACCGTAGTGAAAAGACGCAGGTGACACAACATACAGTGCACAGAATCCCCCAGCTACTAGTAGTTTATAGGCTTTTCTTTGAATGGTTTTCCTCGGCAAGATGAGCTTCTTATTGTTTTTGCTGTTCTCTTTTTTCACCCCCGACACCCGAAACCTTGTCCTTTAGCACCTAGAGTGGGAGAGAGAGAAAGTGAGTGGCTGTAATTAATTGAAAATTGTGTCAGACATTTTCTTATGTTTCACGGCACAGTGGCAACAGCCTCACCTCAAGACGATGATGATTCTTTGGACACCGACGGTTTCCAAGAACAGTTCCCGTTGGAAACGCCGACGCCTGTCGAGGAGAGTCATCATCTCCCTTCTTACCAAGTGACACAAGGTTTGCGTGAAAGCTCTCTCCTCCAAAGGAACCGCCCAGGTGCATTGCGTCTTGTCCCGCTCGTCCAATCTTCCCCTGAAGACGAAAAAGGCGTCAAAGACTCGAAATATCGCGAGCATCCTAAGTTTAGCGACGAAAAGACCAAAGATGTCGAAAGACTCTGCGGTGGTGTCGGGGACGGGGAGGAAAAAGAGAAAAAGGTCAATTGGGATTTGAAAGCCAAAGACGATACACATTCCGATAGGGGTACCAGTCCGTTAGAAGAGGCCGGCCAGCCCAAAATCGAGCTCATCATAGGCCGCAAAGAAGTCAGGACCAAAGAAGCGAGTGCCACCTCCGAAAGCAAACTCACCCTTTACGCATCCCATGACGTCGAAATATCCATTAGATCCCAATCCCACATTAGCTTAACGACGACAAAACGCGACGGAAACAAAACGACATCCCACACCGTCGAATCCGACTCGAAACTCGAAGCAAAAGAAGACTACGACGAAGTCATTTTTACTGACAAAAAAGACAAAAAGAAAGAAGAAGTCAATTTCAGCGGAAAGAAAAGCATATACACCTACGATTCGCAAACATCACCAGCAGACGAAAGCCCTGACACTGACTACAGTGTCTCGCATCATATTTCAGACACTGGCATCAGCTTAACCAGAGGTACAATCACCGAAACGAGCTTCCACCAGCCAGCAAGCAGCGGCATCAAACTGACCACAGACACTCTCATAAACAGCAGCGAAGAAATCGAAGAGTTGACTGACGCCGGCCTAAGTCCTATCCAACCCGACGATGTCGGCCTTCTTGCTTCCGAAGTCCAGTGTTTGGAAGAAAACATGAAAAACTTGCAGTACACAGACCAAGCAAGCAGCCCTATGGAACTCGAAACCGAATCCGTCGCTTTATCCCCACTTCAGATTCAAGTCGCCGAAGTTTCCGTCTGCACGGACACTCTGCAAACCTGCGACGTCGGTAATAGCCCCATCGATTCTCTCGACATAAAGCAAAAAGAGTATTTATCCAAAGAAGAAGTCGTCGCTTCCCGAGCTGGAGAGGTCAAAGCCATCGTCAAGTACATCGAAGAACTAAGGACCGAAGATAGTCCAAAAATAATCGAAAAGCCCAAAGAAAGCCCGCACGTTACACCCACTCATACCAAACAAGTAGTCGCCACGAAGATAAAAGAGCTTCAGAAAGTATTTTCGCAAAGCATAGAAGATCAAAGCGTCGGAAAAGAAGAAGCGATGCCCTACGCTGATGACGACGACGAAATTCTAGTCGTCGAAAAGCCAGACGTCACAATCAAAGGGAAACTAACCGAACTGATGGAATTGCAGAAGGGTATTCTATCACGGATGGCAAGCCAAGAAGAAGAAACAACCGCACTCTCATTAGAATCGAAACCGGATGAAAGTGATAAAATGATACGTCCAATTGATATTTGTAAGAAAGTAACCAAAGACTTTATCGAAACAGAATCTGTGAAAGAAAAGGCTGTTGATGTTGAAGAGAAATTTGAAAAGACTGTTTTACCTAGTAGGATAAGCGTAATCGAAGAACGTTCGACCAAATTGACTAAAGAGACGAAAAAAATTATCGACGACGATTTAAAAGAGATCGACGAAAAAGTCAAAAATATTGAATGCAGGTCGTTGGAAGTCGAAGAAAAAGAAGAAGTTTGCGAAGAACCCTGCATTAAAAAGCAAGTTTGTATGCCCAGAGAAGAGAAAAAGCTTGAAATCAGCGAATCAGACGTCAAAGCGTTGATGTCCGAAGTGAAAGAATTCACTCGGCAAATAAAGCAAGAAGTCAAAGAACTAAAGCCAGATTTGACGCCAACACCGGAAGGCAAAGACGTCATTTACGAGCACAAGTTTTTAAGTGAAATCGAAAGCATCATCGAAGAAAGAGAGCTGACAAAAACAGACAAAATTGAACCTAAAGAGGACGAAATAGACAAAACCACAACGCTCTCCGTGCCTAGTAGCCCGGAATCAAATGGAACCGACAAATCTCAAACTGAAGACATGGAAAAGTCTCCTCGTAAGAAAATCAATGAAATCGAAACCTTCGAGTCTTCAAGTTCCTTAATCACTAAAGAAACTAAAGAAATTGACCAGACGAAATTTGAAAACCTCATAACTGAAAAAGTTGAAGTAAGGGACCATTTGTCGCCTTTAAAAGATGACGTTTTCGACGATAAATCGAAATCGCCATCACCGTCCACAGATACACCCTCCACAACTAAATCTCCAGTCCTTGAAAAATCGTTTGATACAGAAAAGACGACCAAATCTGCTACATCGCTAATCGTCAAAGAAGAGAAATATCAAAGTAGTGAAGTTATCGTTGAAAAAGAGGCATCGATTACTGACAAACTAAGGACATCAAAAGAAGACCAAGATCCACCATCAACTGATGCACCAATCATTTCACCAGATATTGTGAAAACCGAAAAACCTGAAGCTATCGATCATGAATCTTCTTCAGCAACCCAATCCCAAATCACAACCACAGTGACTAAGGACATGGTGTCAGAAAAGTCAAGTACACATGAGGTTATTGAAGAGCACTTGGTAACTAAAGTGGAAGAAATAAGCGATAAACCTGAAAAAATGAAAATTGAAGAAACGTCGAAATCGCTTTCCCCTTCAATCTCAACAACTTCCCACACTAAAAGCACTGATAGACCCAAGAAGCCTGAGAAAATCGATCTAAAAGAAAACATAGTTTCCTCACAAATGACAACAATAAAGACAAGTTCAGTTACTGAGGATGTAAGAACGTATAAAGCCACAAAACCTGATGTTTTATACATCAAAGAAGAAAGAAAGTCTCCTTCCCTAACTACTAAGGAATCAATTACTACTACTTCTTCAGTGGTTACTAAACACGTGGTAACTGACCAAACAGATAAAAAAGGAAGTGTTGCAGGAGAAAGGTCAAAATCTCCTTCACCATTAACTGAGACACCAATGATTACTTCCACAGTGACAGAGAAGGTCGAGAAGTTTGAAAAACCCAAAATATCCGAGCAAATTTCACCTACAACGTCGAAAGCTGTCGAAGAGATCAAATTGAAAACCGAAAAAACCGAAGTTGATCATTCAAAAACTGAGAAAATTGTATCAACTACAATTCAACTCGTTGAACAGATAAGTTCAAAAACTCAAAAAGATGCAGCGTCCCCAGTAACTGAAGACCGATCTCCTAAAGAAGACAAATCAAAGCCTCCTACACCAACTACTTCCCCAATAACTGAGGACAAAGCTGACAAAACCAAAACAAGTGAAACTGTTGAAGTCATAGAGGAGTCAGCCCCTTCACCTGTCGAGGTAACCAAGAAAACTCCTTCCACAGAAATAGTTGACAAATCCCAAAAAGACGTGAAGACTCCTTCACCAACCGAGGCTCCTACTAAAGCTCCTTCCCCAGTAACTGACGACAAAACAAACAAGCCCAAATCCCCTGAATTTGTAGAGGTCACAGAAAAGTCAGCTCCTTCGCCAACCGACGCACCACAGAAATCTCCTTCCCCAGTAACTGAATACAAAGCAGATAAATCTCCATCTCCTGAAGAAGAAAAAGATAAATCAAAGCCTCCTTCACCAACCAAGGAGATTCCCACCAAAGAAACTCCCCCATTGACTGAAGACAAAGATGACAAAACCAAAACACCTGAATCCGCTAAGGTCAAAGAGGAGTCAGCTCCTTCACCGGCCGAGGTACTTAAGAAAGCCCCTTCCACAGGAATAGCTGACAAAACTGACGAAGCTGAAAAATACGAAGAAGGCGTAAAACCATCGAAGACTTCATCTCCCATATCGGACGACAAAGCAGACAAATCCGAATCTCCTGAAGAGATCAAACCTAAATCAAAATCTCCTCCACCAACGGAGACTCACACTAAATCTGCTTCCCCAGTCATTGAGGACAAAGACGACAAACCCAAAATCACTGAATCAGTTGATGTCAAAGAAAAGTCAGCTCCACCAACCGAGGTATCAAAGAAATCTTCTTCCTCAGTTGGTGAAGACAAATCAGATCAATCTCCTGATGAAGACAAAGACAAATCAAAGTCTCCTACGCCAACTACTTCCCCAGTAACTGAGGGCAAAACCGATAAACCCAAATCCCTTGAACATATAGAGGTCACTGAGAAGTTATCTCCATTGCAATCCGAAATAAGCAAGGAAGTTCCCTCAGCAGATAAACTGCAATCTCCTGAAGAAGTCAAAGACAAATCAAGGTCTCCTTCACCAACCAAAACTCCTACTAAAGCTCCTTCCCCAGTAACTGAGGACACAGCCGACAAAGTAAAAACACCTCAATTTGCTAAGGCTACTGAGGAGTCATTTCGGGTCAAGGTGGCGTCAGAAATAACCTCACAAAAAGTAGTGATTGATCACTCGACAACAGAGAAAATTATCTCGAGCACGATTCAAGTCGTTCAAAGTTCAAAAACTCAAAAAGTCACAACAATAAAAGCAGCTTCCCTAACTGAAGACGAAGACGTAAAAACAAAAACGACCGAAACAATCGAGGTTGATGAGAATTTAAAGTCTACCTCTCCTACCGAGTTACCCAAGAAAGCTGCTGCACCAGTGACTGAAGACAAAGCAGACAAACCCCAGTCTCCTGAAGAGGTCAAAGTTAAATCAATGTCCCCTTCGCCGACAGAGGTACCCAAGAAAGTTGCTGCACCAGTGACTGAAGACAAAGCAGACAAACCCCAATCTCCTGAAGAGGTCAAAGTTAAATCAATGTCTCCTTCGCCGACAGAGGTACCCAAGAAAGTTCCTACCCCAGTTACTGAGGACGAAGCTGACAAAGCCAAAACACCTGAATCAGTTGAGCTCAAAGAGAAGTCAGCTCCTTCACCAACCGAGGTAACCAAGAAACCATCTTCCACAGGGATAGTTCATAAAGAAGACAAATCCCAGGAAGGCGTGAAACCTAAATCGAAAACTCCTTCACCAACTCTTGCTATAGCTACTTCCCCAGTAACTGAGGAAAAAGCAGATAAACCACAATCACCTGAACCTGTTGAACTCACAGAGATAGCACGTTCACTAACCCAGACACCAGAGATATCTCCTATCTCTGTAACTACAGACAAAACAGATAAACCACAATCCCCTGAAGTGGTTAAAGATAAATCAAAATCTCCTTCACCAACTGAGACTCCTAAAGCTCCTTCCCCAGTAACTGAGGACAAACCCGACAAACACAAAACAAGTGAATCTGCTGAGGTCACTGGGGGAAAATTGACATCCGAAATAACCACTCAAAAAGTGTTAATTGATCATTCCTCAACACAGAAAATTATATCGAAAACAATTCAAGTCGTTGAACACTCAAGTTCAACAATTCAAAAAATCACACCCATCAAAGCAGCGACCCCAACAGAAGACAAAGACGTAAAACCCAAAACGACTGAAACAATCGAGGTTGATGAGATCTTAAAGTCTCCTTTTACAACCGAGACTATCAAAGCTACTACCGTAGTGACTGAGGAAAAAACCGAAAAACCGAAAACACCTGAATCTGTTGAGGTTATAGAGAAGTCATCTCCTTCACTGAAAGAGCTACCCAAGGAAGTTCCTTCCTCAGTAACTGAAGACACAGCAGACGAACCCAAAATGCCTGAATCTGTTAAGGTCACAGAGATGTCAGCTCCATCGCCAAAGGAAGTAACCAAGGATGTTCCTTCCTCATTACCATTGGATAAAGCTGACAAACCCAAGGAAGAAATCAAACCTAAATCGAAGAGTCCTTCACCAACCGAAACTCCAACTAAAGTTACTTCTCCAGGTGGCCAGCCCAAAACACCTGAGTCAGTGGAAGTCACAAAGAAGTCAGCTCCTTCACCAACCGAGGTACCCAAGGAAGCTCCTTCCCCAGTAACTGAACACAAAGCAGACAAACCAAAAACCCCAGAATCTGTTGAGGGCACTAAGAAGTCAGCTCCATCGCCCACCGAGTTACCCAAGAAAGTTCCCTCGCCATTAACAGAAGACAAAGCTGAAAAAGTCAAATCTTCTGAAGAAGTAAAAGATAAATCAAAGTCTCCTTCACCAATCGAGACTCCTACTCAAGCTACTTCCCCAGTAACTACAGACAAAGCATACAAACCACAATCTCCTGATGAGTTCACATCTAAATTAAAGACTCCTTCACCAACCGAGATTCCCATCAAAGGTACTTCCCCAGTGACTGAGGACGAAGCTGACAAAGCCAAAACACCTGAATCAGTTGACGTCAAAGAGAAGTCAGCTCCAAAGCAAACGGAGGAAACCAAGGAAGTTCCTTCCTCATTGCCATTGGATAAAGCTGACAAACCCCAGGAAGACATCAAACCAAAATCGAAGACTCCTTCACCGACCGAGGTACTCAGGGAAGCTCCTTCCCCAGCAACTGAACACAAAGCAGACAAACTCCAATCTCCTAAAGAGGTCAAAGAAAAATCACAGTCTCCTACACCAACTGAGACTCTTACTGACGCTTCTTTCCCAGCAACTGACCAAAAAGCTGACAAACCTGAATCAGGTGAGGTCACAGAAAAGTCAGCTCCTTTGCCAATCGAGGTACCCAAGAAAGCTCCTTCCCCAACTGAGGACAAAGCAGACAAACCACAATCTCCTGATGAGGTCAAACCTAAATCAAAGACACCTTCACCAAAAGAAACTCCAATCAAAGGTACTTCCCCAGTGACTGAGGCCAATGAGGACAGATACAAAATAACTGAATCAGAAAAAATTATCTCGACCACAATTCGAGTCGTTGAACACGTGAGTTCAAAAACTCAAAAAGTCACACCTATCGAAGCAGCTTCCCCAACCGAAGGCAAAGACCTAAAACCCGAAAAAGATAAATCTGTCGAGGTAACAGAGAAATCTCCTTCACCGACAGAGGTACCGAAGGAAGTTCCTTCCCCAGTAACTGAGGACAAAGCTGACAAAGCCAAAACACCTGAATCAGTTGAGGTCAAAGAGAAACCAACTCCATTACCAACCAAGGTAACCAAGGAAGTTTCTTCATCATTAACATTGGATAAGGTTGACAAACACCAGGAAGACATCAAACCTAAATCTAAGAGTCCTTCACCAACAAAAGTTCCTTCACCAGTAACTGAACACAAAGCAGACAAACCCAAAACACCAGAATCTGTTCAGGACACCAAGAAGTTAGCTCAATCGCCTACCGAGTTACCCAAGAAAGTTTCTTCACCATTAACTGAAGACAAAGCTGAAAAACTCAAATCTCCTGAAGAAGTCAAAGATAAATCAAAGTCTCCTTCACCAATCGAGACTCCTACTCATGCTACTTCCCCAGTAACTACAGACAAAGGAGACGAACCCCAATCTCCTGGAGAGGTCAAAGTTAAAACAAAGTTGCCTTCAACAACCGAGACTCCCATCCAAGATATTTCAACAGAAACTGATGGCAAAGCCAAAACACCTGAATCAGTAGAAGTCAAAGAGAAGTCAGTTCCATTGCCAACGGAGATAACCAAGAAAGTTCCATCCTCATTGCCATTGGATAAAGATGACAAATCCAAAGACATCAAACCTAAATCGGAGACTCCTTCACCTACCGAGGTACCCAAGGAAGCTCCTTCCCCAGTAACTGAACACAAAGCAGACAAACCAAAATCTCCTGAAGAGGTCAAAGTTAAATCACAGTCTCCTACGCAAACTGAGACCATTACTGACGCTTTCTCCCCACTAACTGACCAAAAAGCTGACAAACCCAAATCACCTGAATCAGTTGAGCTCACAGAAAAGTCAGCCTCTTCCCCAATCGAGGTATCCAAGGAAGCTCATTCCCCAGTAAGTGAGGACAAAGCAGACAAACATAAAATGACTGAATTAGTTGAGTTAACTGAAGAGTCTGCTAAAGGAAAATTAACATCTGAACTAACCAGTCAAAAAGTCTTAATTGATCAATCAACTGCACAGAAAATTATCTCGACCACAATCCATGTCATTGAACACGTAAGTTCAAAAACTCAAAAAGTTACACCTAGCGATGACATAGACGTAAAAACCAAAAAAGATGAATCCGTCGAGGTCGCAGAGATATCTTCTTCGCCGACAGAGGTACTCAAGAAGGTTTCTTCCCCAGTAAGTGAAGACAAAGCTGACCAACTCCAATCTCCTGAAGAGGTCAAAATTAAATCAAAGTCTCCTTCACCAACCGGTACTCTCACTGACGCTTCTTTGATATTAACTGACCAAAAAGCTGACAAACCCAAATCACCTGAATCAGTTGAGATCACAGAGAAGTTGGCTCACTTCCCAACCGAGGTACCCAAGAAAGCTCCTTCCCCAGTGACTGAGGACAAAGCAGACAAACCCCAATCTCCTGATGAGGTCAAACCTAAATCAAAGACTCCTTCACCAACCGAGACTCCTATCACAGATTCTTCCCCTGTAACTGATGACAAAGCAGACAAACCCCAATCTCCTGATGAGGTCAAACCTAAATCAAAGACTCCTTCACCAACCGAGACTCCCATCAAAGATTCTTTTCCAGTAACTGAGGACAAAGTTGTCAAACACAAAATAACTGAATCAGTTGAGCTAGCTGAGGAGTCTGCTAAGGAAAAATTAACATCCGAAATAACCACTCAAAAAGTTTTAATTGATCATTCCGCCACAGAGAAAATTATCTCGAGTACAATCCATGTCGTTGAACACGTCAGTTCAAAAACTCAAAAAGTCACACCTATCGAAGCAGCGTCCCCAACCGAAGACAAGCCAAACGAGGTACCCAAGAAAGTTCCTTCCTTAGTAACTGAAGAGGAAGCAGACAAACCCCAATCTCCTGAAGTGGCCAAAGTTAAATCTATGTCTCCTTCTCCAACCGAGACTAACGTGAAAGCTACTTTCCCAGTAACTGAGGATGAAGCTGACAAACCCAAAACCCCTGAATCAGTGGAGGTCACAGAGAAGTCAGCTCCATCGCCAAAGAAAGTAACCAAGGATGTTCCTTCCTCATTACCATTGGATAAAGCTGACAAGCCCAAGGAAGAAATCAAACCTAAATCGAAGACTCCTTCACCAACCGAGACTCCAACTAAAGTTACTTCTCCAGGTGGCCAGCCTGAGTCAGTGGAGGTCACAGAGAAGTCAGCTCCTTCACCGACCGAGGTAATCAAGGAAGTTCCTTCCTCATTACCATTGGGTAAAGCTGACAAAGCCAAAACACCAGAATCTGTTGATGTCACAGTGAAGTCTTCTCCTTCGCCGACTGAGGTACCCAAGAAAGTTCCATCACCAGTAACTGAAGACGAAGACAAACTCAAATCGCCTGAAGAGGATAAAACAAAGTCTCCTTCACCAACTCCTACTCAAGTTACTTCCCCAGTAACCGAGGACAAAGCAGACAAAATCAAAACACCTGAATCTGTTGAGGTGACAGGGAAATCAGCACCATCGCCAACCGAGGTAACCAAGGAAGTTCCTTCCTCACTACCATTGGAAAAAACTGACAAACCGCAGATGAAACCTAAATCGAAGAGTCCTTCACCAACCGAGACACCAACTAAAATTACTTCCCCATTAACTGACAAAGGTGACCAACCCATAACAACTGAAACTGTTAAGCTCACTGAGAAATCAGCTCCTTTGGCAACCGACACTGCGGTTGTGATCGACGAAAAACCGAAGTCTTTTCAGTCGAAGGAAACCATTATTTCAACAACTACGTCAAAAGTCGAAGAACAAGAGGAAAGACTTAAAGGTTTAAAAGGAATAGTAACTTTCGAAGAAGTTAAAAAGTTTTCACCCACTGACATATCTTCTCTGCCAACTGAGGAAAAAATATTTTCCTCCTCAACCACTAAGAGCTCAATCACTACGACTTCATCTGTAATAACAAAAGATGTTCAAATAATTGACCATTCCCAGACTGATGAATTTAGTTATGATGGGGAAAACCCGACAATCCGTTCACTAAAAACATCAAAACAAACTTTTACTAAAGCCATACTCAGTGAGGACGAATTGGTATCACCTGTAAAGGAACTGAAACTAGAGTCTGCTGAAAAAGACGACGTTGACGAAGTGAAAAAGTCGAAATCTCCTTCACCAACCACAGACAAACCAACTTCCCCTGAATCCATGACAAATGATGACGCCAAAGCAACCACGGAAGATTTATCATCTTCTGTAAAGGAGCCGCAAGTAGAGTCATATGTAAAAGATATCGTATCCGAAGAGGAAAAGTCGGTAAAGGAACTGAAAGTTGAGTCCCCTGTAAAAGATGCAGTCTCTGAACTGAAAAAGTTGACAGAACCTTCACCATCTACAGACAAACCAACTTCTCCTGAATCTATGACAACTGAAGACGCCAAAGCGACCATGGAAGAATCAATATCTCCTGTAAAGGAACCGAAAGTAGTGTACCCTAAAGATGAAGTTACTGATGTTGCAAAATCGAAATCGCCTTCACCAACTACAGAAAAACCAATTTCTCCTGAATCCATGACAACCGAAGACGCCGAATCAATCAAGGAAGAATCTGTATCTCCAGTAAAGGAACCAAAAGTAGAGTCCCCTGTAAAAGATGCCGTCTCTGAGGTGAAAAAGTCAAAATCCCCTTTGCCAACTACAGACAAACCAAATTCTCCTGAATACATGACAACTGAAGACGCCAAAGCAACCAAGGTATCTCCAGTAAAGGAACCGAAAGTAGAGTCCCCTGTAAAAGATGACCTTACAGAAGCGAAAAAGTCAAAATCCCCATCACCAACTATAGACAAACAGACTTCTCCTGAATCCATGACAACTGAAGATGCCGAAGCAATCAAGGAAGAATCTGTATCTCCAGTAAAGGAACCAAAAGTAGAGTCCCCTGTAAAAGATGCCGTCTCTGAGGTGAAAAAGTCAAAATCCCCTTTGCCAACTACAGACAAACCAACTTCTCCTGAATCCATGACAACTGAAGAGGCCAAAGCAACCAAGGTATCTCCAGTAAAGGAACCGAAAGTAGAGTCCCCTGTAAAAGATGACCTTACAGAAGCGAAAAAGTCAAAATCCCTTTCACCAACTATAGACAAACAGACTTCTCCTGAATCCATGACAACTGAAGAAGCTAAAGTAACTACGGATGAATCTGTATCTCCAGTAAAGGAACAGAAAGTAGAGTCCCCAAAAGAAGACGTTACTAATGTGGCAAAATCGAAATCACCTATACCAACTGCAGACAAACCAACTTCTCTTGATTCCATGACAACTGAAGATGCCAAAGCAACATCGGAAGAATCTGTATCTCCAGTAAAGGAACAGAAAGTAAAGTCCCCGGAAAAAGATGCAGTCTCTGGGGTGGAAAAGTCAAAATCTCCTTCACCAACTACAGACAAACCAACTTCTCCTAAATCCATGGCAACTGAAGAAGCTATAGTAACCAAGGAAGAATCTGTTTCTCCAGTAAAGGAACAGAAAGTAGAGTCCCCGGAAGATGCAGTCTCTGAGGTGAAAAAGTCGAAATCCCCTTCACCAACTACAGACAAAACATCCCTTGAAACCATGACAACTGAAGACCCGGAAGAAATATTATCTCCTGTAAAGGTACCAAAAGTAGAAAAAGATGACGCTACTGAAGTGAAAAAGCCAAAATCTCCTTCACCTACGACAGACAAACTGACTTCTGCTGAATCCACTATCACTGAGGATGTTAAAGTAATCCATGAGAAGATTCCAGAAAAGCCAACAACCCTAAACCTCTCCTCATTAGAAAAAGCATCTGTAACAAAGGAACATTCATTGGTGACCCAAGTTGTACAAAAGCAAGAAATTCATAAAACTTCCTTGCTAATTAAAGGTGAGACAGTTACTGTAGAAAAAAGCAAAGACGAAAAAAGTGACGTTGACGCTGTGAAGATGACTATTACTGACACACAGACACCTGAGGACAAAAAACAATTTGTAGTCGAAGGAACGTCTAAAACGTCTTCCCCCATTTCAGAGAAATCCTCAACCTCTGAAGCAACCAAGGAATCTGTTGAAGTAAAATTGCAATCGGCAAAAAAAGATGAGTCAGAAAAATCCTCTCCTGACCAATCTACAACCCAAATAACATCAACAAAAGGGATCGCGATGACTCAACGAACGCAATCACTAATTACAGAAAAATCGGTTACGACATTAGCTATTTCGGACAAACCAACTAGTCCAAAAATGACTGAATACATCGAAGAAATGGACATTACTAAAGATAAATTTAATTTATTTGACAATGAATCAATATCGACGATAACGAGGTCGTTAGCTACAAATGTAACTGTCTTAACTAAATCGATGGTTGCAGAAGTTGTCCAGACAATATCTGAGTCTCCACACAAAGAGGTAATGGAAGTCGAAAAACCAAAATCTCCGTCCCCTACTACTGCAAGGCTCTGTCACCTGAGAAGGTTTGAAGTCGAGAAAACCAACACTCTACCACATCTACAAGCTCAGTATCTGAGAAAGTGAGTCAAAGTCTCTCTGAGCTCAGTCCCCGGAGAAATTTGAAGTCGAGAAACCAACAACTCCTTCACCAACATCTGATAAGGCTCAGTCACCTGAGAAAGTTGAAGTCGAAAAACCAAAATCTCCTTCCCCTACTACAGAAAAGGCTCAGTCTCCGGAGAAGGCTAAAGTCGAAAAAACAAAATCTCCTTCACCACATCGACAAAGCTCAGTCACCTGAGAAGGTTGTTTATCGAAAAACCAAAATCTCCTTCGATTACTACTGACAAGGCTCAGTCACCAGAGAAGGTTGATGTCGAAAAACCAAAATCTCCTTCGCCAATATCTGAGAAGGTTCAGTCGTCTGAAAAAATTGATGTCGAGAAACCTAAATCTCCTTCCCCTGCTCAGTCTCCGGATAAGGGTGAAGTCGAAAAACCAAAATCTCTTTCACCATTATCTGACAAGGCTCAGTCATCTGAGAAGGTTTTTGTCGAAAAATCAAAATCTCCTTCACCAACTTCCGACAAAGCTCAGTCGCCAGAGAAGGTTGATGTCGAAAAACCAAAATCTCCTTCGCCATATCTGAGAAGGTTCACCGTCTGAAAAAATTGATGTCGAAAAACTAAATCTCCTTCACCAACATCCGACAAAGCTCAGTTACCAGAGAAGGTTGATGTCGAAAAACCAAAATCTCTTTCACCATTATCTGACAAGGCTCAGTCATCTGAGAAGGTAGTTGTCGAAAAATCAAAATCTCCTTCACCAACATCCGACAAAGCTCAGTCACCAGAGAAGGTTGGTGTCGAAAAACCAAAATCTCCTTCACCAACATCTGACAAGGCTCATCACAGAGAAAGTTGATGTCGAAAAACCAAAATCTCCTACCCTTCTCAGTCTCCGGATAAGGGTGAAGTCGAAAAACCAAAATCTCTTTCACCATTATCTGACAAGGCTCAGTCACTGAGAAGTGTTGTCGAAAAACAAAATCTCCTTCCCCAACTCGACAAGCTCAGTCACCAGAGAAATTTGATGTCGAAAAACCAAAATCTCCTTCACCAACTATCCGACAAGGCTCTCACCAGCAGTCGCAAAACTCTCACCAGACAAGGTCTAGAGTGTCGAAAAACAAAATCTCCTCACCATCCGACAAGCTCGTTACCAGAGGGTGATGTCGAAAAACCAAAATCTCTTCACCAACTGCAAAGCTAGTCACGAGATGACTTCAAAGATAAAAATTCTTCAGCTCAATATCGACGATACAGGTCGTTAGCTAAAATGTATGTCTGAAAAACTCAAAATCTCTTCCACCAATATCTGAGTCTCACACAAGATAATGGAAGTCGAAAAACCAAAAATCTCCGTCCCCTACTCTGTCACCTGAGGAGGCTGTTGTAGAAAAACCAAAATCTCCTTCTACTACTGCTACTGTAGTAGCCCTGGCTCAGTCACCGGAGAAATTTGAAGTCAAGAAACCGACATCTCCTTCACCAACATCTGACAAGGCTCAGTCACCTGAGAAAGTTGAAGTCGAAAAACCAAAATCTCCTTCCCTTACTACTGGCAAGGCTCTTTCGCCTGAGAAAGTTGTTGTCGAAAAACCAAAATCTGCTTCCCCTACTACTGACAAGGCTCTGTCACCTGAGAAGGTTGTTGTCGAAAAACCAAAATCTCCTTCCCCGACTACTGACAAGGCTCAGTCACCGGAGAAATTTGAAGTCGAGAAACCAACAACTCCTTCACCGACATCTGATAAGGCTCAGTCACCTGAGAAAGTTGAAGTCGAAAAACCAAAAACTCCTTCCCCTACTACTGACAAGGCTCAGTCTCCGGAGAAGGCTAAAGTCGAAAAAACTAAATCTCCTTCACCAACATCCGACAAAGCTCAGTTACCAGAGAAGGTTGATGTCGAAAAACCAAAATCTCCTTCCCCTGCTACTGACAAAGCTCAGTCTCCGGAGAAGGGTGAAGTCGAAAAACCAAAATCTCTTTCACCAACATCCGACAAAGCTCAGTCACCAGAGAAGGTTGATGTCGAAAAACCAAAATCTCCTTCGCCAATATCTGACAAGGCTCAGTCATCTGAAAAGGTTGTGTCGAAAAACCAAATCTCCTTCCCCTGCTCAGTCTCCGGATAAGGGTGAAGTCGAAAAACCAAAATCTCTTTCACCATTATCTGAAAAGTCTAAGTCAACTGAGAAGGTTTTTGTCGAAAAATCAAAATCTCCTTCACCAACTTCCGACAAAGCTCAGTCGCCAGAGAAGGTTGATGTCGAAACACCAAAATCTCCTTCGCCAATATCTGAGAAGGTTCAGCCGTCTGAAAAAATTGATGTCGAGAAAACTAAATCTCCTTCACCAACATCCGACAAAGCTCTGTTACCAGAGAAGGTTGATGTCGAAAAACCAAAATCTCCTGCCCCTGCTCAGTCTCCGGATAAGGGTAAAGTCGAAAAACCAAAATCTCTTTCACCATTATCTGACAAAGCTCAGTCACCAGAGAAGGTTGGTGTCGAAAAACCAAAATCTCCTTCACCAACATCTGACCCTGAGAGGGTTGATGTCGAAAAATCAAAATCTCCTTCGCCAACATCCGACAAAGCTCTGTTACCAGAGAAGGTTGATGTCGAAAAACCAAAATCTCTTTCACCATTATCTGACAAGGCTCAGTCATCTGAGAAGGTAGTTGTCGAAAAATCAAAATCTCCTTCACCAACATCCGACAAAGCTCTGTTACCAGAGAAGGTTGGTGTCGAAAAACCAAAATCTCCTACACCAACATCTGACAAGGCTCAATCACCAGAGAAGGTTGATGTCGAAAAACCAAAATCTCCTACACCTTCTCAGTCTCCGGATAAGGGTGAAGTCGAAAAACCAAAATCTCTTTCACCATTATCTGACAAGGCTCAGTCATCTGAGAAGGTAGTTGTCGAAAAATCAAAATCTCCTTCACCAACATCCGACAAAGCTCAGACCAGAGAAGGTTGCTGTCGAAAAATCAAAATCTCCTCACGACATCGACAAAGCTCACAGTCACCTGAAAAAGATGAGATCGACAAACCAATGCCTCCTTTAACTACTTCTGACAAGGCTCAATCTCCTGAGAAGGCTGAAGTAAAAAAGCCAAAATCTCCCTCGACTACTACTGAGAAGGCTCAATCACCAAAGGAAGAATTCGAAAAACCAAAATCTCCTTCACCAACATCAGAGAAGACTCAGTCACCTGAGAAACTTGTCGAAAAACCAAAATCTCTTTCAATTACTACTGACAAGGCTAAATCACCAAAGGATGATTTCGAAAAACCAAAATCTTCACCAACATCTGAGGTTCAGTCAATTGAGAAGGTTGAAGTCGAAAAACCAAAATCTCCTTCACAAACATCTGACAAGGCTCATTCACCTGTGAAAGCTGATGTCGGAAAATCTAAATCTCCTTCACCTACTACTGACAAACCAGCCAAATCATTAGCTGCTGAAAAAGTCGATATTTCACAGGAAAAGCCGCAGTCACCTGAAAGAGATGAGATCGAAAAACCGAAATCTCTCTCACCAAGATCTGACAAGGCTCAGTCTCCTGAGAAAGCTGAAGTCGAAAAACCAAAATCTCCCTCGACCACTACTGAGAAAGCTCAATCACCAAAGGAAGAATTCGAAAAACCAAAATCTCCTTCACCAACAGCAGAGAAGGCTCAGTCGCCTGTGAAAGCTGACGTCGGAAAATCTAAATCTCCCTCTCCTTCTACTGATGAGCCAGCCAAATCAATAGCTACTGAAAAAGTCGAATTTTTACAGGAAAAGCCACAGTCACCTGAAAAAGATGAGATCAAAACACCAATATCTCTTTCGGCTACTTCTGACATGGCTCAGTCTCCTGAGGAAGTTAAAGTCGAAAAATCTAAATCTTCTTCCCCTACTTCAGACCAGCCAGGTAAATCGATAGCTGCTGAAGAAGTCAAAATTTTACAGGAAAAGCCACAGTCGCCTGAACCTGCTGAAATCGAAAAACCAAAATCTCCTTCCCCTAGTACTGAGAAGGTCGGGTTTCCTCAAAAAGAAGAGGTCGTTAAACCGAAATCGCCTTCTGACACAGCTCAATCGCGAGAGGAAGCTGAATTCGTAACACCAAAATCATCTTCACCTTCTTTAGACAAGCCAGCTGAATCGGAAACTACTGAAGAAGTCAAAATTTCAGAAGAAAAGGCTCATTCACCTGAAAAACCTGAGGGCGAAAAACCAAAATCTCCTTCATCTGATGCAGACAAGCCCGCTGAATCCAAAACCGCTGAAGAAATCAAAATTTCAGAAGAAAAGGCTCAGTCACCTGAAAAACTTGTGGGTGAAAAACCAAAATCTCCTTCACCAACTACTGACAAGCCAGCTAAATCGATGGCTGATGAAGAACTCAAAATTTCACAGGAGAAGCCACACGAGGTTGAAAAATTAAAATCTCCTTTATCTACTTCAGACGAACCTCAGTTATCTATTAAAGATGAAGTCGAAAAACCAAAATCACTATCTCTTGCTACAGAGATACTGACTTCAACTGTATCGATGGTTACTGAAGTGGTGAAAATTTCTCAGGAAAAGCTTTCTTCTGAGAAACATGATGGCGAGAAACCAAAATCAACTGCACCTACTACTGACAGTGCTCAATCTCCTCCAGAAACCGAAATCGAACTACCCCTAAGTATTGACAAACCAACTCATCTTCCTGAAGAAGTTAACGAAGATATGAGGGACGTCAAGAAACCAGAACATCCTGAAAAAGTCGATTTTGAAAAACCTACATCACCTATTGGTTCTGGAATAGCTGCATCAGAAGTGAAGGAAGTGACACTTGGGTCTCCTGTGGAAGACGATGTCGGAGAAGTCAAAAAGTCGGAATACCCTTCACCCATTGTTGACAAACCGACTTCACCCATTGTTTCAGAAAAAGTTACTGAGAGGGATGTAAAACTTAGCTCTCCTGTGAAAGACGATGTAGATGAATTCGAAAAGTCTAAATCACCTTCACCAATTGCTGAAAAAGCGACTTCTCTCAAATCTACTGCTGTAATACCTCAATCTCCTGTGAAGGAGGAAAAACTTGGGTCACCTCTGAAAGAACATGTAGAAGAAGGCGAAAAGCCAAAATCCCCTTCACCAATTGCTGATAAACCGACTTCACCAATATCCCTTGCTTCGGAAAAAGTTACTGAGACGGAAGAAAAATTGGGTTCTCCCACAAAAGATAATGCAGCAGAAGTAAAAAAGTCGAAATCCCCTTCACCAACTACAGACAAACCGACCTCACCTATTGCTTCTGCGATAGCTCAATCTCCTTCAAAGGACGAAGAACTCGGGTCTCCAGTCAAAGACGACTTACCAAAACTCGACAAGTCCAAATCCCCTTCACCTATTGCTGACAAACCTACTTCACCTAAATCCATCCCTTCTGAAACAGCTAAATCTCCTGTCAAAGACGATAAAGCAGAAGTCGAAAAGACGAAATCTCTTTCACCAAAAACTGAAAAACCGACCTCACCTAAATCCACTGACTCTGCAACAGCTCAATCTCCTGAGAAGGAAGACAAACTTGGTTCTCCCGAGAAAGAAGATGCAGCAGAAGCCGAAAAGTCCAAATCCTCTTCACCAACTACAGTCCAACCCACTTCACCTAAATCTATCCTTTCTGAAACAGCTCAAACTCCTGTCAAAGACGATGTAGCCAAAGTTGATAAGTCGAAATCCCCATCACCAACAACTGACGAACCGGCCTCACCCAAATCTATTCCTTCGGAAACAGCTCAGTCTCCTGTGAAGGAGGTAAAGCATGACTCTCCTTTGAAAGATGACAAGTCCAAATCCCATTCACCAATCGCTGATAAACTGACGTCACCCACATCCTTGGTTTCGGAAAAAGTTACGGTGACGGAGGAAAAACTTGGGTTACCTGTAAATGACGATGTAAAAGAGGTCGAAAGGTCCTCTGAGGAGGAGGAAAAACAAGGGTCTCCTTTGAAAGAAGAGAAGTCCAAAACCCCTTCACCAATTGCTGAAAAACCGACTGCAGCCATATCCATTGATTTGGGAAAAGTTGCTAAGAAAGAGGAAAAACTAGGCTATTCTGTGAAGGAAGGTGTAGCAGAAGTCGAAAAGCCGAAATCCCCTTCCCCAACTACTGACAAACCAACCTCACCCAAATCTACTATTTCTGCAACTGCTCAATCTCCTGAGAAGGAAGAAAAACTTGGTTCTCCTGAGAAAGAAGATGTCGCAGATGTCGAAAAGTCTAAATCACCTTTACCAACTACCGACAAACCGGCCTCACCTGCCTCTGCAATAGTTCGATCTCCTGTGGAGGAAGAACTTGGATCTTCTGGGAAAGATGATTCAGCAGAACTCGAAAAGTCGAAATCCTCACCTGATAAACTGTCCTCACCTACTGCTTCTGTCATAGCGCAATCTCCTGAGAAAGAGGAAAAACGAAGCTCTCCTGTGAAGGAAGATGTATCAGAAATGGAAAAGTCGGAATTACTTTCACCAATCGCTGACAAACCAACTTCACCTAAATCTATAGCATCTAAAACAGTTGAATCCCCTGAGAAGGATGTAAAACATGGTTTCCCTATGAAAGACGATGTATCCGAAGTCATAAAGTCGAAATCCCCTTCTCCAACTACAGACAAAACGCCCTCACCCACATCCATTGTTTCGGAAAAAGCTCATGAAAAGCAAGAAAAACTTGGTTCTCCTGTGAACGATGTCGACAAAGTTGAAAAGTCCAAATCACCTCCACCAACAACTGACAAACCGGCCTCACCTATTGCTTCTGCAATAGCAAAATCTCCTGTGAAGGAGGAAAAACATGTAGACGACATACCAAAAGTCGACAAGTCCAAATCTCCTTCACCAATTGCTGACAAAGCGACTTCACTCATTGTTTCGGGAAAAGTTACAGAGAAGGAGGAAAAACTTAGCTCTCCTGTGACAGATGATGTAGCGGAATTCGAAAAGTCGAAATCTCCTTCACCAACTACTGACAAATCGGCTTCGCCCAAATCTCTTGCTCCTGAAACAGCACAACCTCCGGTAAAGGAGGAAAAAGTAGGCTCTGCTGAGAAAGTAGATTTAGCAGAGGTCAAAAAGTCAAAATCCCCTTCACCAATTGCTGACAAACCGTCCTCACCTATTGCTTCCGAAAAAGTTCTAACACCTGAGAAGGAAGAAAAACTTAGCTCTCCTGTGAAAGACGATGTAGCGGAATTCGAAAAGTCAAAATTGCCTTCACCAATCACTGATAAACCGACTTCACCCAAATCTACACCTGTAAAGGAGGAAAAACTTGGTTCCCCTATAAAAGACGATGTAGAAGAATTCGAAAAGTCGAAATCTCCTTCACCAACTACCGACAAACCGGCTTTGCCCAAATCTGTTGCTTCTGAAACAGCACAATCTCCTGTAAAGGAGGAAAAAGTTGGATCTCCTGAGAAAAAAGATGTAGCCGAGGTCAAAAAGTCGACATCCCCTTCACCAATTGCTGACAAACCGTTCTCACCTATTGCTTCCGAAAAAGTTCAAACACCTGAGAAGGAAGAACAACTTAGCTCTCCTGTGAAAGACGGTGTAGCGGAATTCGAAAAGTCCAAATTGCCTACACCAATCGCTGATAAACCGACTTCCCCCAAATCTACTGCTTCCATACTAGCTCAATCTCCTGTGAAGGAGGAAAAACTTGGTTCCCCTACAAAAGGCGATGAAGCAGAATTCGAAAAGTCGAAATCTCCTTCGCCAACTACTGAAAAACATGCCTCTCCGAAATCTGATGCTTCGGAAGCAGCACAATCTGCTGAGAAAGAAGATGTAGCCGAAGTCATAAAGCCGAAATCGACTTCACCAATTGTTGACAAACCGACTTCACCTAAATCTATTGCACTGGAAACAGTTCAATCTCCTGAGAAGGAACTAAAATACGTCTCTTCTGTGAAATTCGATGTAGCAGAAAAGTCGAAATCCCCTTCACCAACCTCAGACAAACCGACTTCACTTAAAACCATTGCTTCTGACCTAGCTCAGTCTCCAGAAAGTATAGACAAACCGACATCACCTAAATCCATCGATTCTGAAACAACTAAATCTCCTGTGAAGGAGGAAAAACTTGGTTCTCCTGTAAAAGACGATGTAGCAGAAGTCGAGAAGTCGAAATCCCCTTCACCAATTGCTGGCAAACCATTGTCACCCAAAGAAATGGAGGTTGAGTCGAAGGATGCTGCGAAAGATAAAACCCCATCCCCTATTAAAGACGATAAGCTAGAAATGGAGAAATCTCTATCTCCTTCACCAACAACTGGAAAACCATCGTCGCCCAAAGCAACTGAGGTTGAGGCAAAGGATGCTGTGAAGGATAAAACCCCATCTTCTATAATAGAGGATACGCTAGAGATGGAGAAATCGAAATTCCCTTCTCCAATTGCTGAGAAACCTTCCTCAACTATTGCTTCCGAAAAAGCTCAATCCCCCATAAAGGAGAAAAAACTGGGGTGTACGGTAAAAGAAGATGTCGCCCAAGTCGAAAAGTCGAAATCCCCTTCACCAACTACAGCTAAACCGGCCTCACCTATTGCTTCTGCAATAGCTCCATCTCCTGTGAAGGATGAAGAACTAGGGTCTCCAGTCAAAGACGACTTACCAAAACTCGACAAGTCCAAATCCCCTTCACCTATTGCTGAAAAACCTACTTCACCTAAATCTATGCCTTCTGAAACAGCTAAATCTCCCGTTAAAGACGATAAAGCAGAAGTCGAAAAGACGAAACCTCTTTCACCAAAAACTGACAAACCGACCTCACCTAAATCCACTGACTCTGCAACAGCTCCATCTCCTGAGAAGGAAGTCAAACTTGGTTCTCCCGAGAAAGAAGATGCAGCGGAAGTCGAAAAGACGAAATCTCCTTCGCCAACTACAGCTATACCGGCCTCTCCCAAATCCACTGATTCTGCAACAGCTCAATCTCCTGAGAAGGAAGATAAACTTGGTTCTCCTGAGAAAGACAAAGCGGAAGTCAAACAGTCAAAATATCCTTCACCAACAGACAAACCGTCTGCATCCAAATCTATTGCTTCCGAAATAGCTCATTCTCTAGTGAAGGAGGAAAAAGTAGGCACTCCTGAGAAAAATGATGTAACAGAAGTCAAACAGCCAAAATCCCCTTCACCAACTTCAGCTAAACCTGCCTCACCTATAGCAAGAGCTCAATCTCCCGTGAAGGAGGAAGAACTAAGGTCTCCAGCGATAGACGACTTACCAAAAGTCGACAAGTCCAAATCCCCTTCACCAATTGCTGACAAACCGGTCTCTCCCAAATTCACTGCTTCTGCAACAGCTAAATCTCCTGAGAAGGAAGACAAACTTGGTTCTCCTGTTAAAGACGATATAGCAGAAGTCGAAAAAACGAGAACTCCTTCACCAACTACTGCCAAACCGCTCTCTCCCAAATCCACTGCTTCTGCAACAGCTCAATCTCCTGAGACGGAAGAAAAACTTGGTTCTCTCGAGAAAGAAGATGCGGCAGAAGCCAAAAAGTCCAAATCCCCTTCACCAACTACAGACAAACCGGCCTCACCCAAATCGATTGTTTCACAAATAACTCCTGACAAAACTGACCAAGAGTCGCTTATTACAGACGTAACCAAAATGACCGCTATCACTCATCAAGTTGATTGGTCCACTGAAACAGTACAATCACTGTCCGATATGACGACAGTATCAGTTGATCGGTCTACCACCATTGCCCGTCACGAAGCAACTAAGATTTACGATACCGTGATGTCAAGTGAGGATGAGATTCGTTTCCTTCAAGATCCTCTGAGCGGATCACATCCTGATGCTATGCGATCATCATTCACCATCAGCTCATCAACAGAAAGCATTGCTTCGTTGAATGACGCTATAATTACCACACCAGAAGAAACGCCATTTACGTCTGAGCCTGGTAGTCCATCAGCACATTTTGATGTTTCTCAAGATATTGTCAAAAGAGCAGATTCGTTTTCCGCAAATATCAGCAAAACGGCATTTATGAAGACAGTGACCTCGGAAAAAATGGTAACCGAACAGGCATCCTCACAACATTTTGTGATAAAATCGACTAAGACTTATGGCACTCAAGATGGTAAAAGTGAAAAACTCGAATCACCCATAAAAGACGATAAGCTGGAGATGGAGAAATCAAAATCTCCTTCAATAAGCAGCAAATCATCATTACTCGAGGCGATCGAGGTTGAGACGAAGGATGATGTCGAAGATAAAACCGAGGATGCTGTGAAGGAAAAAAACCCTTCCCCTATAAAAGACGATAAGCTTGAGATTGAGAAATCGAAATCTCCTTCGCCAACAACTGGCAAGCCATCGTCTCCCGCAGCAATCGGGGATGAGGCAAAGCATGCTGTGGAAGATAAAACCAAGGATGTTGTGAGGGATAAAACTCCTTCCCCTATAAAGGAAGACAAGCTAAAGGTGGAGAAATCGAAATCTCCTTCGCCAACAACTGACAAGCCATCGTCTCCCGGAGCAATCAAGGATGAGGCAAAGCATGCTGTGGAAGATAAAACCAAGGATGTTGTGAGGGATAAAACTACTTCCCCTATAAAGGACGACAAGCTGGAGGTGGTGAAATCGAAATCTCCTTCGCCAACAACTGGCAAGCCTTCATCTCCCGGAGCAATCGAGGTTAAAACTGAGGATGCTGAGATGGTCAAAACTACATCGTTCCTTGAAGATGATAAACCAAAGTTGGAGAAACCGACATCTCTTTCTCTAACAACTGGCAAGGCATTGTCTCCCGGAGCAATCGAGGTTGAGGCAAAGGATGCTGTCAAAGATAAATCCCCATCTCCTATAAAAGATGATAAGCGAGAGATGGATAAATCAAAATCTCCTTCACCAACAACTGACAAGCCGTTTTCACCCAAAGAAATTGATCTTGAGTCAAATGATGCTGAGCATGACAAAACAACATCCTCGCTAGAATATGATAAACCAGAGATGGAGAAACCAAAATCTCCTTCACCTACAACTAGCAAGCCATCGTCACCCAAAGAAATGGTCGTTGAGACAAAGGATGCTCTGAAAGATAAAACCCAATCCCCTATAAATAAGCTAGAGATGGAGAAATCTCCTTCACCAATAAGTGGCGAGCCATCGTCTCCTGGAACAATGAAGGTTGAGACAAAAGATGCTGTGGAAGACAGAACCAAGGATGCTGTGAAGGATAAAACCCCATCTCCTATAAAAGATGATAAGCTAGAGATGGAGAAATCGAAATCTCCTTTACCAACAACTGGCAAGCCATCGTCGCCCAAGGAAATCGAGATTGAGACAAAGGATGCTCTGAAAGATAAATCGTCATCCCCAATAAAAGACGATAGGCTAGAGACGGTGAAATCGAAATCTCCTTCACCAACAACTGGAAAACCATCGTCGCCCGAAGCAACCGAGGTTGAATCAAAAGATGCTGTGAAGGAAACCTTATCTCCTATGAAAGACGATGAGTTAGAGATTGATAAATCGACATCTCCTACACCAGCAACTGGCCAGCCTTCATCACCCAAGGATATCGAAGTTGAATCAAAGGAGGCTAAGAAAGGGAAAATCCCATCCCCCACAAAGGACGATAAGCAAGAAATTGAGAAATCTCCACCAGCACCTGTCAAGAAATTGTCACTTTACGAACTCGATTTTGAGACTAAAGATGCTGGGCAGGATAAAACTGTATCATCACTTGAAGATGATAAGCTAGAGTTAGAGAAACCAAAATCTCCTTCACCTACAACTGGCAAGCCATCGTCACCCGAAACAACAGAGGTTGAGACAAAGGATGCTGTGGAAGATGAAGCCCCATCCCCCATAAAAGACGATAAGCCAGCTCCTTCACCAATAAGTGACAAGCCATCGTCTCCTGGAACAATGTTTATTGAGACAAAAGATGCTGTGGATGATAGAATCACGGATGCTGTGAAAGATAAAACCCCTTCCCCTGTAAAAGACAAGCCAGAGATGGAGAAATCGAAATCTCCTCCACCAACAACTGGAAAACCATCGTCGCCCGGAGCAACCGTGGTTGAAACAAAGCATGGTGTGAAGGATAAAACCCCATCTCCTATGAAAGACGAGATTGAGAAACCAAAATCTCCTTCACCTACAACTGGCAAGCCATCGTCTCCAGAAAAAACAGTGGTTAAGACAAAGGATGCTGTGGAAGAAAAAACATCGTCCCCTATAAAAGACGATAAGCAAGAGATGGAGAAATCGAAATCTCCTTCGCCAATAAATGACAAGCCATCGTCTCCCGCAGCCATCGAGTTTGAGGCAAAGGATGCTGCAGAAGATAATGCCAAGGATGCTGTGAAGGATAAAACCCCATCCCCTACAAAAGACGATAAGCTTCAGACGGATAAATCTCCTTCACCAACAACTGGCAAGCCATGGTCAACCCACAAAATCGATTTCGAGCAGGATACAACTGTATCCTATCTTAAAGATGTTAAGATAGACTCTAAGACATCAAAATCTCTTTCACCAACAACTGACAAGCCATCGCCACCCAAGGAAATAGACGTTGAGACAAAGGATGCTGTACTTGACAAACCAGAAGATCATAAACCAGACAAAGATGCTAAATCTCCTTCTCCTACTTCTGACAAACCATCATCGCCTATACCCCAAGAGGTTGACCATGACAAAACTAAATCCCCGTTTAAAGACGATAAACTTGATTTAGAAGAATCAAAATCTTATTCCCCTGACAAACAATCCTCACCCATAGGTACAAAGGATATACCGGACAAAACTTCATTCCCTCTTGGACACGATGAGCCATTAAAAGAATCTTCTTCTCCAACTTCCAAGCTATCACCCGATGAATACGAGGATAAGAGAAAACTTGCTTTCCAAGAAGTCCCTGCTGATGCAGGGCTTCTATCCATTTCCGAGGAAAAATCATTCAAAGAGTCACATATTTCATCACATATCACTACCACAGCAGAACACCATGAAAGTGTCACAAAATCGATTGTTACATCGGAAGATTCCACCAAGAAACTTATCGAAGCCGGATCCACTGAAAGATCGGTAATTCACAAATCACAGCCTACCTCATCATCTCCAGAGGAAAAATCGAAGTCACTGGAAAGTTCTTCAATGAAAGAAGTCACTGAAGTTTCTTCTACTAAAGCTGAGCATGAAAGTCATTCGTTTTCTCTTACTAAAGACTCCGTTGTAGAAGAAAATGTTGAAAGAGGAGTCCATGATGAAGTGAAAGAACCTCACTCTCAGTCAGAGACGTATCAATCATTTATATGCGATGAAAAATCCTCAGCAGAAGGCCTAGAGGACATCAAGTCGTTTTCTGAATCCAAAATCCAAGGGAAAACAGTCGAAAAAGTTGATATGAATGTGTCAGTTAGCTCAACAGAATCCATCCAGCATGTTTCAAGTGAAACGATTTTCACTTCTTCCTCTCATAGCACCCATGAAGAAGTCACTAATAGAGAAATCGAAAAACGTATTGAATCAGATGAAAAACGTGACAGCAAAGTAAGCCTTCAAAAAGCCTCTACGGAATCGCTTCTGGCCAAAGAAGAAGAAATTTCTAGCCAAAAAGTTAGGAAAAGCGTTTCCTCAACCACTCATAGCGAGAGCACATTCGGTGAAATAAGCGAAGAAGCAGAGAAGAAATCGATAGTAGTTGATATTGAAAAAAAGAAATCGATTTCAGAAGTTGATGATTCAAAATCAATTACAGAGTCTGCTCTTCCAGCAAAAACGATGACATCAGAACGCTCAGGTGAAACTGAAGACAAGGAAGAGGAAGACACTAAGTCGACTGATAAAAAACTTGATTCCAAACTAACCTCATTTACTGCTACTGAAATCGTGGAGAAATCCATTGAGAGATTAACAGAGGAAAAAGTATCTGAATCAATTTTACATGAAAGCTCAAGTTCCCAACTCAGTACAACACAGACAACAAAAGAAGTCAAATCAGCAGATTCCTCAAAGCCCAAAACTGAAGATTTCGAAGTTACCAAATTCGAATCTTCCCAATCTTCACCAGAAAGCCCATCGATTTTGGGCTCACCAAAAGATGCGACTGCCAAAAAAGGATTGTCTTTATTCGATGAACTCAGTAGTTTACCGGATAATACAGTCATGGGAGAGAGCCAACATGAGTTCGACCTTAGCTCTCAACTTCAAACTTCAGCAGAAAAAATCGATGACATTAAGAAAGATCAGTACGTTCGTGAGGATTGCATCTTAAATTTGGATAAACGAACGTCTTCTCAGGAAAATTTTGAGGTTCTTTCAGATTCATCACGGATTGCTTCATCGAGTACAGATTGCTTCGATCATATAAAGAAGTCTTCTATTGAAAGCGATGAAGGGATCGAAGACAGCAGCCCTAAATCTCTTCTAGACAGCAGCAGCCTTTCTGAAAAGCCAATCGTGTTCCATGTCGGTGAGAAAGTGTCAAGCAGATCCGTTGTCACGAGAAGTCACGACATTCAGACCATTTCTCATGCTCACATATCGGAAACGAACGAATCCCTTGATGTTTTACTTGTCGAAGGATCAGTCATCGAAGTGGTCGGTCTACCGCCTGAAATTTCGAGATCCGATGTCGGCTCTTCCGACCAACCAATCAGCGACGTTTCCCTCATTTCGAGCGATTCGTACGACTACGATAAAGGGAAATTTAGCATCGATTCTCAAACCGTATCGGAAAGCAAACATTCCGAAGATGGCACATATGGCGACTCGATCGTAATCGACGATATCTACATGACGGATGACCTTCTTGAAGTAACAGTTTCAACTCGTCCCGATAAGCACAAACCTGAAAGTTTCGATAGCGTCACCTCATCAGAATCGCAAAGGAGCGTCAAATCAAGTTTAGACCTCAAAAAATCAAAGCTGACTGTCAAGTCAACCAGTAAGATACCGAAGAAATCTTTGGAAGCAAAAACAATAACCAAAACTGTCGAAAAAACACGAAAACAAGTTTCTTTACCAGAGACAACAAAAAGGCCAAGCCGCGTGAGCTATTCAAGTTCCTATTCCACACCTTCTTCCAGCATAGGGAAAACTAAAACTGCTATATCTGAAAAAACCACTAAAACTGACAAAGCCGCACTTAAAACTGACAAAACCGTGCTTAAAACTGACAAAACCGTGCTTAAAAGTGACAAAACCGTGCTTAAAAGTGACAAAACTGTGCTTAAAACTGACAAAACCGTTCCATCGAAAACCGAAAAAACGATTCAACCTAAAACTGAAAGAACACGAACCACCTCCACTTCTTCGTCAAAAAGTTACAGAATATCTAGACCGGACGTCCCTAGTAGGTATTTGACAGCCAAAACTGAGACATCTAAAACCCTAAAAACTGAAAAAACTGTCAAACAAGTTTCCACAAGGAGTGAAAAGCAAAGCGTTTCCATGACTCAAACAAGCAAACAAGCAGCGAAAACGAAACCGATGACGTCCAAGTCAGCTAAATCTGGAATGGAGACGTCATCGACAACTACGACGACTCGCTATCGAGGTTACATGGCGTCAACTTTGTCAAGGGACATGAAAGTCGAAGGTGGGCTAAAAGACAAGCGTAGCGCCTCAGCAAGCTCATCAGTAATGGGGACGCCTGAAAAAGTCAAAAGAGAGCCAAAAACAAGCCAACTCTACTCCAAAAGCGAAAAAGTAGGCTCACCTAAAAGAACACCATTAAAAGTAATCGAAAAAACCCAAAAGCCCACTGCAATTTTCCAAAGCCCTAAATCACAAATAGCAACGCAGAAACCAGCTCCTAAGAAAAAAGAAGCAGAAAGAGTTAAAGATGTCAAGAAGACAAAATTTGAAGAGAAGAAAATAGACCAGGAAGACGAAAAAGCGGAGTTCGACTCAAAACATGAGGTCTTTCAAGCGATAGACGAAATAGAAAGGTTGAGTGCTAAATCTCATTCATCATTGCAGAGTACATCGTTGGAAATAACATCGGATGCTCATACATCAGAAGAGACTGATAGCGTAAAAAGGGCATCATCGGCACCCTCGGCGGTGACCTATGAAAGATCGTCGAGCGCACAAGGACGTCGTCGAAGCGGAGCAGAAATGATAAAAAGCAAAAGACGTCATTCAAGCTTAGAAAGAAACCAAGGGCCATTATCGCTCCCATCAAGCCCAAGTAGAATGAGATCAAAAGCGCAGTCAGGTAGTGTACAATTGCTTACATCAGAAGTCTTCACGAGGACTGTAGATTCTTCAGGTATCGAAATAGTTTTCAAACAGCCAGAGTCGCTTAGAAAGTTAATCAAGTACGAAAACGAATTTTCACTTGTCGACACTACAGACTCCTCACTGTCAGACTCTGTTGCGCTCCCATTATCTTCTTCTGAACATGATATTAGTTTAGATTCGAGATATCGTCTCAATGGTTCCCCTGTCTCACCTAAATTCATCAGGAGGAGCCAAAGTCCAAAGATTAGATCGGGAAGCGAAGTCGAAAGTTCGAGCAGCGACGTCGACTACGCGATCGTCAAGCATAAATCGAGTCCGACTATGCTCGACCGTTGCGGGAAAGGGCCGAGAAGGGTCTCCGAGGAGAGGCTCTCACCAATCCTTGATGTAATGTCCGTCAGGCCTCCATCCAGGCGGAGGTTACATTCAGATGGGACTGACGACGATCTCTCCCAAGAAGCAGGTAAAACGGAGCAGGAACCTCAGGAAGCAACCGTTAACAGCATGCCGCTTCTATCCGAGGTATTCAAAGATCCACGTCAAAATTAGAACAAATTTAACTTTTTTTATATCACCAAAAAAGACCATTTTTCATTAGTTGCATGCAAATTTTTTCAAAGGTACCTACATCGCCTATCATTTCTAGGATCAAACACTAGTTTTTAACGATTGAAACGTCTGTAGCTTCCAAAATTGTTGACCGTTTTTGTCGATATTAACGGTGTTGATAAAATCGATCAAAAATTGTGGGTTTTAATAGCATTTTAAGGGCACCCCTGGGTGGAGGCACCCCTATGCTAATCAATGTATTTCTGCTTTGCTTTGGAATCGCGTAACTTCTTTAACTCACCCAAAAATCCCAAACTGTCCAAACCACCCAAATCTCACAAACTGCCCAAACTGCCCAAACTCCAAAAACCACATAAATCACCCAAACAGCCCAGATCTCCAAAACTGCGCAAACCTCCCAAACTGTCCGGATTGCCCAAACCGTCCAAAATACTCGAACCGGCCATACCACCCAAACCGCCCAAAATGTCAAAACCACCCAAACTCTGTCAACTGTCGGAGCAGCCCAGACTGTCCAAATCATCCAAACTAAATTCAGCAAAACCAGTTTTTTGAACAGTGATTACTGATTAGCATAGCGGCGGAATCAACCCAAGGGTGCCCTTAAAGTTCACAATAATGAAGCACAGGTAAAAATAAAATGGGGAAATAAGAGTGAGCAAAGTCTATCCATTGGCCAAAAAGGATATTTTTTGTGTAGCTAGCTAATTTGGGTTTTTTTAAGGTCAATCCTCTTGAAAATGCCGAAAATACCGAAAATCAATATAACAACGTTCGACTCTACTCGAAATTCGGTTTGCGATCCCAATGAATTTTCGGACGTGCCTTCCGGAGCTGTGACGGATTGCGAATTTTTCGAAAGTTCCCCTAAGGAGAAAATAAAAAAAGAAATGATCGAGCGAGATGTATTTCTGACGGATGTCGAGTTTTCGAGTGAGGACGATGAAGAAGATGGTTTAGATTATCCAAACGACTGTATCATTTCGATGTTCGATATTGGCATGAACAGCGAAGAAACGATGAACTGCAATTCGCCGAATAAGTCGCAGAGGTCGGTTACTTGCTCGCTTGAAAGGTTCCAGCATCATGTCGCTCTTGAGAAATACGATGATGGTGGTACCGACCAGGAAGGAATTTTGATGTCCGACGAAGACATCGAAGTACCTCAAGAAACCGACATTAGTTGGATGGACGGAAATGCTGTCATATCGATGAGAGATAAACTAGCATCACCTTCCAGACCTTCTCCTTGTGTCACCCCAGATCCTAGAATGAAAATCCGAAAAACTGCCAACGATCTTCGTGTCGAAGCTTCATCGAACGCCCTCACCGACACAGAAATCCTTTCCGACATCGAAAACAAAAGCCGCTACAAAAAGTTCATGAGTTTCAACAAATGGCGTGATTCAAGCGACAGCGATTCGGATTCATCTTCAGGTCGAGAAAGGTACAATTTCAGAAAGATGAACTCTTCTAGATCATGCGAGAGTTTAAAATCGAAAAATAAACAAGTTTTAGCGTTAACGCCAACCGAAGCGGTCACTGATGTCGAATACTTAGAGAACGAAAACGTCGTTTTTAGAAAGAAAGGTCCAGTATATGAAAGCAGGCCTACGGTCATCCAACGAACCAAAAACGTAGAAAGGCCTAAACAGAAGAAAAAAGAAACCAAAAAGAAAAATTTGATCGTTCCCCAACAGAGCCAAGGTTATGCCACAGACGTCGAAGCATTCGAAAGCGACGAAGACCATTTCGAAGAAACAAAAGCTGTCGATTATATTCCAGGTTCGAAATGCGAGCTCGTCTTAAGCAACGAAAACAACAAAGGTGGTGTCTCTTTGATAATGCCAATCGAACCCAAATACGCGATGCTCCATTGTGAAGACTACGACTGCGGTTATTCGGACGTCGAAGACCTTCCAGGTTTCATCCTAGAAGAACAAAGATACCCGACCCCTGATTTACCACGTCCGGAAAGATTCATTGTGAAAAACAGCGAAAACATGATAGACAATTCCAAGCTGATGTCGATCCAAGAACAAGATCCTGGTACCGATATTGAAGAAGTAAATCAGAAAAAAGATTACCTCACATTGAAAGAATGGCTTACGGAAAGCACGACAGATGTTGAAGATCTGCATAGCGGACACGTGACTGACATTGACGATTTTTCAACTGACGAAGAATGCGATAACCGGTTGCCTCGTTCTCCAGAATTGATAACGAGCGACACATACGTCACTAGTCGAGACATTTTCCAAAATAACCGCGTCCCCAAAATTCTGAGGATATCCCCAAGCCCGATTTTTATGGAAACCGAATCGGACAGAAATGAATCCGTCATCCGGAACGCTCGAGGGGGCTTTTTAGTAGCGAACGAATCCGGGAACGACCCTTTGACCGACGTTGAAGAAATTGACGTACAGCCGAAGCCGAAATTATGCCAAAAACGAAAAAACGTCGACACCGGTTCTATTAAAATATGCTTCGGGAATCGTAGCACGAGGGGTATCAGGATGCAAGGAAAAGTGGGTAAACTATTTCTCCCCGGTATTTTGGTCTCAAAATTGTCTATCGTCTCCCCTTGCTTTGTACAAACTGCTGTCATTTTTGTCTAGTTTTGCACCCTTGCATCAGTGTTCGCTTTTATAAAACCGGCCAAAAAAATTTATTTTCATTTCTTTTATCTTTCATTTTCAGGAGAGCGACAAAAAACAGAACCAACCAAAGAAACAATAAACACCAAAAACATACTTAGTAAGTTTTAAAAATAGCAAAAATTAGGTTAAAATAAAGTTGGAAAAAAGGTTTTTGGACAATAATCTTCGTTAGGTTTGCATGGTGGGGTATCAAGTAAAAATTTCGAAATGCATGAATCTTTTCTATAATTTTTTTCAGCTTTATTTTCTTCAATCTTGAATTTTCTTATTTATTTCAGCTTTACTACTCACTGCTCTCCTTCACTTTTAATCTTTTTTCTATGGAAAGAGGGGAGGCAAAAGAAGTCAAGTCTTTCTCCCCTCTAAACGCCCAGTGAATACTATAAGCATGACTATAATTAAACTTTTAAGTATATACTATATGCTCAAAGGGTATATATATATGCTCAAAAGGTATATTTTTGAGTATATATATATGCTCAAAAGGTATATTTTTGAGTATATATATGCTCAAAAGGTATATTTTTGAGTATATATATGCTCAAAAGGTAAATATATATTTGAGCAATTAAGAGAAGAGGGCTTACTCTGTTGAAAAAATGGAATAAAAAATTGGTCTTCTAGTTTAGCGCAACCTATTGAGGAAACTTATAACTAAATTTTTATTCAATTTTCCTTACAGAGGAACCTCTTCTATGTTTTATACTCAATGATTTGAATATGGGCAATAACGAGACTAATTTTTATATTTTAAACTATTCTTTTTCATCAAAGGGAGCGAGAAGTGTCATATCCTTGCTGTCTTTGTGATTGCTAATTTAACTTTAAGTTTTTTTAAAAACCAGTTGGCTATTACTTAACATTTCAAGCACTAAATTTAAGAAAATTTGTTTTTTTATTTTTTATATTATAAAACCATGTATTTCATTGTTACCCTTGCTTTAAGTTATCGAAATCCTAATAAATGTGCATTATTAGTGCATGATTAGCTCAAATAATTGTACCTACCATCCTATCCTGATGTGAATGAAAGAGGTGTTTTGTGTATATCCTTGTTGCTGGCGATAGAAAAAGGAAGAAATATTTAATGATTATTTTTTAAGATGACGAAATAACTCAAAACAAAAGCTGTCAAAGTTTGTACGACAATGTTGAGGGTATATTTTATACGGAGCTACAGGAGGAGAGGGTGTATCCGCCGCAGCTTGGATATTCGGAAATAAGTTCGGATTTGAACGAAGGCGAGTCGATGCTCAGCCTCGAAACGGGAACCGAAAGTTTTAGCGAATTGTTGTTTTCGTCTTCGGAATCCGATTCGCCGGACGATTCGGTCTCTTCGATGATCAAAGGAGCGGAAACTTACGGGATCCTTTACCGCCTAAGCGAGCAGATCGACCGCGTACCTTTGATGCTTCAGAAAAGCGAAAGCGTCGACGAATCTTTTCAAAATTATTTACGCGATAACGGTCATTGCGAGAGTCCCTGCGAAAGTGTAGAGTTGAAAAAGTTAGAAGACACCATTGACTTAATGCTTAACGATATAAGAAAAGAAGAAGAACTTTTTTATGCAAGCTTTCCCGAATTACGCGAAAACGTTGAACCTGTATCTCTGGTCGAAAACGAAGACGATGCAGCAGCTTCATTAAACGCGATCGAAAAACACGTTTCGAACATGATCAAAGATGTCGAAAGGCAAGAAAACTGCTGGAGTATGTATTCTGCAAGGATGAGGGACGATAGGATGCTATTTAGAGAGGCGAGCTATTCACCCTCTGAAGACAGCAGCACAAGCGAGGACGAATATGAAATAAGGCCTCAAGTTAAAATCGAAGTAGGACGTAAAATGGGCCTAAGTACGATTTCCATTAAAAGCAGTCCAAGGAAGAAAATCAAACATTTCAACAGGTCCTTGCCTAGTCTCCATACTAACTCGTTCTTACCCATAAAAGAACACACCTCTGCAGAAAGTATCCTTTCGGGAAGCTCCTTTGAATACAGAACATCCAGTATCGAATATATAGTTCCCAGGCCTGGAATGGAATTCGAAAATTCCGGATATTGCTATTGGACCGACGAGTCGTACGGTAAGAGCATGATGTTTTGAGGTTTTTCTTGGTTTTCGATAAAACACTAACGGTTTTCGACTAATTTGCCAAAGCAACAAGGATATTTTAAAATATAGTTTTTGTATTTTTGCTTAATATTGTATACGATTGCAGGGGATGAAGAAGGAAAGGATGAAGACAACGAAATTGAAGATAAGTTAACAGTAACAGAAGTAGATGAAAGTTTAGGAAATGAATGTGAGAATGATGATCCTTTGGTTACTACACCGACGCAAAGTCGAAGGAATACTGGGATCGGTGGATCTCAAAGGTTGCCTCAAGGGGAAAGGCCGACCGTCCGTGTAGTGACGGATTATCTGGAAGACGCTTACGAAAGCGACCCAGAAGAATCCTATATTGTAACCGAGCCGTATGAAAGGCCACAAAGGAATATGAAAATCCGATTCAGTCCCGATTTGTACGAAGATAATCCTGAGGAGAAAAGGAACATTGAAAAAGTCGAAAAATGCTTTCAAAGGATGGCTTCGAAAAGCGACGAAGCCGATCCTAATAGCGTAGGCGAATTCGAAAAGATCGTCTCCCAATTGTCCACCGAAGAAGTCGACCTGGCCCTCCACCAATGGGACGCAGGCGGACTCACCCCTTCGGACATCGACTCCAAAGAAATAACCGTTAGTTCCGAAGAATCCCCATCACAACAAGGTATCAAATGGTTTTATTTTGGTAAAACATGGCTTTTTTAAAAAATTCAAAAAAGTGCTTGAAATTAATAGTAATAGCAACATGGTTTTTATTTTTAAATAAAAAATAATGTATTTTTGATATTTATTAGGCTATTCTGACATCTTTAAACCAAATCTTTCAAGCATTCTCCCAACTACTATATTTATGGGGACACCCTTATCTATAAGAAAGAACTTAAGTTTATCCAAATATACAGTGCCCCAAATATTTCAAAGTAGCGATGAGGAGAATTCATTAGAAGGTAAAAAATAGGAAGAAAGATGATTTGAACTAATTTTGGGGTAGGTAGTCAATGCGATGTAGCATGTTGATTAACATAAGCTTTTTTTTAACTTTTTTTGAAAAGCTAATACCACTAATATGACTAACATTGTGTTTTGCACGTGCGTATTTTAGAAAGCAGCCATACACCAGAGGAAGAGTCAGGAGAACCACCAGTACCTCCTCCCAGAGTTCCTAGCCAATCCGAAACTCCTAGTACCGTAGAAACCCAAAATTACGCCTCCAAGAAGATGTTCTGGGAGCAAATATCTGGTGGTAGTGCAGAATTGGAGGAGCCGCCTGTACCCAAGCCTAGAATGAGCTTAACTTCAAGCACGATTGCTTCAGAATTGAACTATTCAGACGCTTCCAGAAAACTAGAAGCTTCAGAAATAGACGAGAGTTCAGAAACCAATGGTACCGCGACTACTAAAAAAGTACTCGCCGGTTTTACCAAGGAATACTCAATGAGTCAAGACGGCGATTCTGAAATGGAATACATCAAAGCACACGAGAAAGAAGAATTAAGCTACGACAACAGCGCTTTTATTTTAGAAGACGAATCCAAACCTAAAAGCAAAAAACCCATTTATGAAAGGTCCATCTCACTACCTTGCGATAGCTCATTAGAAGGTAGCAGCGTTCGAGCTAAAAAGCGAGTTTTTGAAGCACAAATCAAAAAAGAAATGGTAGTAGAGCAGCTCATGTCTCAACTAGAAGAAGAATCTTCACCAGAGCATAAATCGCTTGAGCAAAAAACCAAAATGCCAGCCACAAACCCTCAGGCTATGGTCTCCAGACAAATCCACAGCGACATTTTCAGCAAAGAGCTTGAAGAACAAATTGAATTCGTTCCAGAAAACAAAGAAATCCAAGAAATTTCATTTAGTCGCGGCTCAAGTATTGACACAACAGAACTAGAATTAGATTCCGACACCAAATTAAGTAAAAACGTCAAAGAAGTATTGCATTATAAATCAGAAATAACGAAACCTTCAGACTCTCTAGAAGTCCATGTCGATAAAAGTGAGCTTGAAGATACAGAAAAAGAAATCGAAGAAGAAATAAGACATATGAAGGAACTTCACATGCCACAAGATAAAATGAAGGTAAGCTCTTTGACATCAAGTCAAGGTGAAAGCGAAGACACCTTTTCGGAATCTGACGTCACACCAGAAGACGCTAGATTCAAAGAAAACCACGAAATAGCAGAATGGGAAAAAGAAGGAAAATTGACAATCGAAGAAGACACCAAAAAGCAAAGAAATGTATACACTCCTGAAGAACACATTCCGGATACTGTCTGGGAAGTTCCTGTTCAAGAAGAGGTTGAAAGAATGGAAGAAGAAACCGTTCAGTTCCCAACTATTGCTCAAGACAAAGGGGTTTTGATTAGTCCCAAAGAAAAGCCAATAAGCGAATCCGAAGCTAGACAAGCTGCAGAAAACGTTGTCGAGGACATTGAAGAAAAGCTTATGGAAGGTAAAATTGAGGTCAGAAAATCGGTCGATATGAGCGAAACGAAAAAAGACATGAGGTCACTTTTTATGAGGACGGACACGACGACTTCCAGCATGGAAATCACAGACGAAGACCTTCGAAGTAGCGGAGTCGAAACTGACAACTCTCCTTTAGAAAGCCAAGCTCGTTTAGGCCCTCTAGACGAAGACAGCGGCGACGATATCGGCAATCAAGAATTCGACCAGGAAGTCGTCGACAAAACGTTGGCTGAAGTCAAGCAGTCTTTGGAAGCCGCCAAAGAAGAATTGATCGAAGAAAAGAAAAAGAAGAAAGACAGCATAACCAAAGAGTCGCCATCAGAATTCCAGTTCAAGGCCGTCTCATTAGAAAACAATTTCAGCGAAGCTATCCAAGAATGCTACCACGAACAAAAATTAGAATCACAAACTGTCGAATTCAAAGAAGATTTCTCATCTCTGGAATCTAGAAGTAGCAAAGATTCCGCAGATGATCCATCAACTGTGAAAAGTTACAAAGAGCCAACATTCGAACAAAGTGAAACCAAAATTCTAACTGAAGAGAAAAAAGTTATCACGTCTACTGATTTCTCAACAGATATGCCAAAAGTAGATATTGAAACAACAAAAGATGTGGACGTTAAACAGTATGATTTAATACAAGAAGATGCAGGATCAACATCATCGTCTTCAGAGCCGAAATTCGGTATGGACACATTGCCAAGGAAGCACAAAAGGACTCACCTGAGTACTAAAGTCGACCCTAAGTCAGACAGCGAAGTTTATTCGAGTTCGGGTGAAAGCCACTACCAGTCGTTCGAGCAAACTTCGGAAAGCATCAAAACACCAGGAAGTCGCCCTTTGTCTTCGGATATCGAAGGCCTCGTCGCTAACATGAGCGGAGTTACAGGATCATCCGAATACGACACCGCCATCTCTCATGAAACTTCCACAGCAGCCACTTCTCACTTTCACACTGCAGTTAGCTCCTTGAGTTCAAGGGATTCCATGAAATCGCTCGATTCGGAAAGCTCAGGAAACCTAGCCAGCGTTGAAGTGTCCAGCGAAGCTTCAGAAACGTTGGTCCCGTCTGCCATGGAACTCGACAAAGACATCGATGAAGATGAAAAATTTGAAAAACCAAGACATTTCAAAGCAGAAGATCAATTCAAAGCGAGTTTCTCCGAGTCTATTCAGTCTGCAAGTTTCGACGTGTCGACAGAAGACAATATATCAGAAGACGACGTCATAATGGATCAAGAAATGTCAGCTCGTATGAAAAGATCGCACGAAATGACGTTCCAGCCCGAACCTAGACCGATCCTTAGTGAAATCGACACGAAAAGCTTCGACGAAAAATACGCCTCGAGTTTAGACGACGCGAACAGCATGATAAGCAGCACAGACACTGCTGCGTTACACACAGTTGTCGAGTTATCAAAAACCGAGTCGGAAAGAATGGACGGATCAGCTACATCGGATCAGTTAAGTTTAACAGTCTCAGGAACATCTTTGAGTCTTTCGGAAACGAAAGAAGATGAAGAAGTCACTAAATTGGAAACAGTCTCAACTCAATCGCCTTCCATGAAACAAGATGACGTCCAATCTGTCACCATGACCACTTCTTCCGTTCACGAGCACGGAATCCAAAGCGTCTGCACACAAGTAACATCAAAAACTACTCATAGCAATGGCCCAACTCAAGTAGAATACGTTTCTGAATATATGGAGCAATATGGAGAACCTGAAGTCAAAAAGAAAGGGCACAGAAGGAACGGAAGTACTGCAAGTTTCAAACCATCTATGATTCCTGTCTATACCAGGCAGGAAAAGAAAAAGTCTGACGAGATACCAGAAGATACTGCGGAGAGCGATAAATACAAAGAATCGCTCACCATAAAGGAAGGGAGTCACGAAGAAAAGAAAGACATCGACGAAGCAGAAAGGATGGAAGAGGAATTCTATCAGACAGAAGCCGATCAAGGTTTGAACCGCGATATCCGAGAAGGAAGAGTCATTTTGGAAGATACATACGGGCTTGAATTAAAAGACGATGAATACGATTCAAGTCTTTCGGTCAAATCAAGACTCCCTTCTTCAGCATATTCTGACGATCGGGCAGATTCTGAGCTGGCGGAGATTTTGAAATTTTCGACGGACGTTATCACCGAAGATCCGATCGAAAGGCCGAGAACTCCCGAACCGATCGAAGAAAGCGAAATCAAAGACGACACGCCGGAATTTTCGTCCGAAGCACAAGCTAGTGTGACAGAACTCGAAATGGAATATTCCGGAGCTTTTAGCCGTACTAGCGAATACGAAGCGCACATAAGCCCTATTAGAGAAAAAGGAGTGATGGGGGAGTCTTGGGAATATACTGAACGAGCAGAGCCTGAAATGCTCCACAGTTCTTCGCACAAAGAATCTTCTTCTGAAAAACACGAGCTTGAAACTCAAGAACTCAAATTGAAAGATGAACCTGATTCAAATCAAAGGGCGTCTCCAGTCCCTGATATTCAAGTCACAAAACCAACCAAAGTTATAAAAGAAAGCTTCGAAAACTTGGAAGGTCCACTGACTCCTTTGCCTTCAAGCGCTATCCCCACGAATGGAGCCAAGTCCTTTACCTTTTCTGTAGAAAACCAAGAATTGCTTGCGGACGAAACTTTTCCATCGGAAGACTCAAGATCTGATATGCGACAAGAATCCAAAGAAGAATCAGTGACCGATTCTCCGACCAGTGATTCTTTCGAGCTTCTGGAAAAGCCTGATCTTGCAGACGAATTCGTCATTATTGAGGAAGTTGGAAAAGAAGCCGAGGAGCAGGACACTGAAGGAAAAGGGATGGCTATTTCCCAAGCGAGGACGATGACCAGACATCACAAGCAAGACGATGAAATCATCGTTTCGCCTCCAACAACAGCGACAAAATTGACCAAAGTTAAATACTACAGCGGAGCTAATGAAGAAGACGCACTATTTGATTTCGATTCAGGAAGTCCTTCCAAAAAATCAGAAGAAAAAGCTGAATCATCTTCTGAAGGTTCACCACCAGTCGCTGTCGATCAAGATTTCAAACCAGAAGTCGAAGCCGGTAAAAAATGGATCGAAATGCAATTCCAAGGTACCGAACCAGTCGCTCCTATTTTCATGGACGGTTTCGAAAGGGGACCGCTAGAAGACATCAAAGAAGAAGACATCAACGACTTCGAAAGCAGTAGCAAAATCGGAAGTATGGGAAGTCAAGTGAGCCATTCAATCGGCAGTTTTGGAAGCGTCAAAGAATCATTGAGCAGTACTCCTGACTACGATATTTTAGCAGGACGTAAATTTTTTACTAGATCTGGTGATCATGATGATGTCTCTATGAGTTCATTGCAAGAATTCGAACGATTAGAAAACCTCATCGCATTAGAATCGTCGAAACATCGATCTTCCGGTTCGCAGGATTCGTTAACAAGTTCGAGCAACAACAGCAGAAAACATGTTCGAAGTGCAGCAGGTGATGATATATCGCTTTCTTCCCTGAAAGAATTCGAAGGGCTCGAAAGCGCTTGTATTGCTGCAGAAAGGATAGAAATCAGAGCAAAAGCGGAAGAAGAATTTCTCCTTTCTGAAATCGAAGAAGGCCACGAGAGTCAAGCTTCTGAATCCGAAAGCTGCGAAACGATTTCAGTTGGAATCACCAGGGCGGAATCGGATGAAGACGATTATGAGCGACGTATGTTTGAAATAGACGAAATAATCCGACAGGCACAGACCAACGTCGAGCAGTTCATGGGTCATCAAAAAGAGCTTTTCGAAGGAGGTAACAAGTGCGAAACTTTAGGTCGTGCTGATTCCATCGAGGAGATTTCAAAAGTACCTGATCTTGATCTCGATCAACCAGTCAGCTCCTACAGCGGAGGGAAAAGCTATATCCAACACTGGGATGAAGATCTCGTCACAAGTACGGACTCTTTAGAAATCAAAACTCAAATTTCAAAGACAAGCTATGCAGATCCATTCACCACAAGTTCGGATTCTTTAGAGATGAAAGTCACTCATGACATCATGTCTGTAAGCACGGATTCGATAGAAGCTTCCCAGAAAAGCAAGAAGAAGGATATAATGACGGATTCTATTGAGATTGAGAAAAGCTATAATGTGACTTCGACAGATTCGTTAGAAGGAAAGGTTACCCAGGCGAATTCGATTGACGAAGAGGAACCGCATGGCCAGAGCAGTTCGAGCGGCAAAGAGGGCGATTTTAGCTCCTCAGGAAAAGAGGACAGCGCTGAAGGAGCTGTAGGTACGAATCGAATGCCTCCTCCAAGAGCTGAATTTTTACTAGGAAGCACCGATTCTCTCGAGCCGACTAGTTCGACTGCCACACACGCTACTTATCACTACGAAACCGATTCAGTAATGTCTTCGAGTTTCACTTCAGGAGATTCGACTACAATGGTCGACGACAACGAAGACGATGCAGCACGAGCCGCCTATTGGTTCGAAGAAGGGAAACCTTACGTGACCGAAGTCATCGAACCCTTATCGGAAGGCGAATTCCATCAGATGATCCACAGGAAAGTCGAAATGCCGCCCGAAATCCACAAAGTGACCTTCAGAGGGGAAGACGCGGAAAAAGGACTCCGCGACTACATCGAAAGATTCGACCCCGGCGAAGACGTCACCGAAACCCGCGAAGTCGACAAAGACGGAAACGTCCACATAAAAAGAGTCATTCAAAAAAGGGTCGTCATACGACCCGAAGAATTCGGAGAAACTTCCGACCTCAAAGGCTCCGACGTACAAAAATACATTCAATCTATGAAAGACCCATCCTCTCCTTTACCCGAATCATTCCAATTTTCTTCCCCTATCGAATCTCAAACTAGTATAACAACTATACAACGGACTACTACCTCGACAACCAAAGGTAGTCTCACTAACTACTAATTTTCCCTTTATTTTGGTTTTATTTTTTTATTTTAACATCTTTAACCATCTCATTCATAAATTATTTAAAAATAATTGAAAGCGTTATTTTGTAGGGGAAACTGTTAAAACTGAACAGCAGCCAACAGAAACGGAGGTCCCTCGACGAGGTTAATAATTTATTTTTATTAAATGCCTTGTGCATGAAAATGTGTTTAGAGATGAATTTTAATAACAAAACAGATTTAACTGAGCTCTAATAATATGTATAGAGGGCTCAAACTAATGGAATTTTGAAAATCTTCCACTAGGTTGCACTAGAGTGGGAATTTCAACGAGCTCTCTCTACTGTATTATGCTCAAAGCTCATTTAAACAAATGTTTATAAAGTCAACATGTTGCCCAGAGTCGTGAAACTTAGAATTTTAGTGATGGAAATAAATAAAATGTTAAAATAGAAGCACATTAGTGCCTGGGTGATGTGTAGAGCATGTAGTTGCTAATAGGCTTGTGTATGGCTGATCGCGAAGGACACATATTTCAAAGATTTTACTAATTTATGAATTAATAAAGTCTTTTTATATAGTTTTTGTTGAAAAAACATAATGAGTAAAATTGCTTTAATGCTTATAACGCCAGGCTCACGACCACCGCTTAAGTATGACATTAGTGTCGATGAAGAACCGGAATATGACCCAAGGGAACATGACTGGAGGTTTGACCTACACACACATTTAGGTTTGTCTATTTTCAAATAAATTTTTCCCTACTTTGAAACGAGTAAATCTCGTTTCATCAACTTATTATTCAGAGTAAAGAAGGTTTTAAAAAAGAAATGCATGTGGAGAGATTTGGTGTTTAGTGAAAACTGAGCATGTTATAATTTGTGTTGGAATTGAAGGCATTTGAGTGAATAGTGAAGAAAAAAAAACGTCTTCAGATAATATGGAATAAATCCATAATTCGATTATACATACACCTAGCAAATTTCCAAAAAAAAAAAATACTAAGTCAAAATCTCTCTCCCATCACTTCCTTAACCTCCCACCACCTCACCATTTCCTCCACCCTCCAATCACATCCTCACCCTTCTAATACTTCCACCGCCATCCAATCACTTCCCCCACCCTCCAATCACTTCCCCCACTCCCCAATCACTTCCCCCACCCTCCAATCACTTCCCCCACCCTCCAATCACTTCCCCACCCTCCAATCACTTCCCCCACCCTCCAATCACTTCTACAACCCTCCAATCACTTCCCCCATTCTCCAATCACTTCCACCACCCTCCAATAACTTCCCCCACCCTCCAATAACTTCCCCCATCCTCCAATCACTTCCCCCACCCTCCAATCACTTTCCCATCCTCCAATCACTTCCCCCACCCTCCAATCACTTCTACAACCCTCCAATCACTTCCCCCATTCTCCAATCACTTCCACCACCCTCCAATAACTTCCCCCACCCTCCAATAACTTCCCCCATCCTCCAATCAATTCCCCATCCTTCAATCTCTTCCCCCACCCTTCCAATCACTTTCCCATCCTTCGATCACCTCCCCCACCCTCCAATCACTTCCCCCATCCTCCAATCACTTCACCATCCTTCAATCACCTCCCCCACCCTCCAATCACTTCCACCACTCTCCAATCACTTTCCCCATCCTTCAATCACTTCCACCACCATCCAATCACTTCCCCATCCTCCAATCACTTCCCCATCCTTCAATAACTTCCCCCACCCTCCAATAACTTCCCCCATCCTCCAATCACTTCCCCATCCTTCAATCACTTCCCCCACCCTCCAATCACTTTCCCATCCTTCGATCACCTCCCCCACCCGCCAATAACTTCCACCACTCTCCAATCACTTCACCATCCTTCAATCACCTCCCCCACCATCCAATCACTTCCCCATCCTCCAATCACTGCCCCATCCTTCAATAACTTCCCCCATCCTCCAATCACTTCCCCATCCTTCAATCACTTCCCCCACCCTCCAATCACTTTCCCATCCTTCGATCACCTCCCCCACCCTCCAATCACTTCCCCCCTCCTATAATCACTTCCACCACCCTCCAATCAGTTAACCCAACCTCCAATCACTTCTACCACCCTCCACCCTCCAATAACTTCCCCCACCCTAGAATCACCTTCCCAACCCTCCAATAACTTCCCACACCCTCCAATCACTTCCACCACCCTTTAATCACTTCCACCATTCTCGAATCACTTCCCCCGCCCTCCAATCACATCCTCGCCCTTCAATCACTTCCACCACCCTCCAATCACTTCCCCGAACCACCCCCTGCACCACTCCCATTCCACTCATCACCTCCCTTACCCTCTTCGACCCTCCCATCATTTCCCATACTCGACTCTCCCATCACTTCCCCAGACTTATCCCCCACCCACCTTCTACGTCTCCCACCTCCCACCAAAAGAAAAAACTTGGAAATTCGCTAATTCAGAGGCTACATCCCAAAACTCGATTTAATCCTAACTTTGATGAATGATGAATAATTTTATCTTTTTCATTTTTATAGAGGGAGAAGAAGAAGATGAAGGATTTGGATTTTCAACCAGGTATTAATTTTCTTTGAAATTTAATTAATTTTTTTAATTTTTCTTCTTTTTTTCAGCGCATCAACCAAAAAATCGGACAAGAAATGAAAGGAAACGAAAGAAGATTTTATGTAGAAAAATTTCACATTCACGGAGAAAAGATCCAAATAAAATAACACGTTTTAGTTATTTTAGAATAAAAATTAACCTTGAGCAAAACAAGCTTTTCACACAAAAACGAACTAACAATAGTTTAGCTTTCGGTAGTTTTCTTGTCGTTTCAATCTTATTTTTCGGAATCGCAAAACGTAAAAGTTTTAAAAATTGGCAAGACCATGAAAACTGCCTATGACACTGTTTATAGTGCCTATGTTTGAATAAATAAGAAAAGGAAAAAGTTTTTTTAAAGGAAATAATATATGTGATAAAAAACAAGTCGGAAAAACGACTTTTTCGCCACAGAAAACGGTTTGGATATGGATATTTTTATGAACGCTAATTTTGTAATCGTCAGCTTCCTAAAATTATGATTTGTATAAAAAAAGCTTTTGCCTAACTTTATGGAAAAATTAACCATTTTATCTCGGCATTATTCTCGCATACAATGCTAATGCCAAATTATGACACGTCGCTTGTAGTTTAGATTGGAAATATTTTAAAAACTATAAGTTATACGAGAAAATAGGTTATTTCAATAGTTTTTGTTTACCTCGAAGCGAGTCAAAAATAATTAACTTGGATATTAAATTTTATCCTTTATATTTATATCGATGGATGGATAAATAACAATATTGTTGTATGAAAACTATGTATTGTTGAGGTACTTATGTCAATATTTCTACGTGATTAATGTAAAATGTAAAAATAAATAATAATAAAAATATAATGATTTTTTTCCCCTACCCTTGGACTCTCACAAGCTGGTAAATTATTACCCTGATGGTAAATTTTTTATAAAATTGCAAAAAAGTTTGAAAAAAATCTGAATTTTTTTTAAATTAGTCATTTAGTCCCAAACTACTAGGTTTAATATGATGGAAATTTTGTGGACATCGATGTTTTTCTACTGAACTCTCAATTGGCGGGGCGGAATGCTGCACGACCGCCTAAGAAGTGAAATTTGGCACAAATTTTTTTTAATGTGATAATACTGATAATAAAACGCCCTGAAAATTTCAAGTCGATCGGACCAAAAGATGGATATGGAGGCTCCCTATAGATGGCTGTAGGGGTCCCCTATAGATGGATGTGGAGGCCACCTATAAATGGATGTGGAGGCCACCTATAGATGGATATGGAGGCCCCCTATAGATGGTTGTATGGGTCCCCTATAGATGGATGTGGAGGTCCCCTATAGATGGATATGGAGGCCCCCTACAGATGGTTGTAGGGGTCCCCTATAGATGGATGTGGAGGCCACCTATAGATGGATGTGGAGGCCACCTATAGATGGATATGGAGGCCCCCTATAGATGGTTGTATGGGTCCCCTATAGATGGATGTGGAGATCCCCTATAGATGGTTGTAGGGCTCCCCTATAGATGGATGTGGAGGCCACCTATAGATGGATATGGAGGCCCCCTATAGATGGTTGTATGGGTTCCCTATAGATGGATGTGGAGGTCCCCTATAGATGGGCCACCTATAGATGGATATGGAGGCCCCTATAGATGGTTGTATGGGTCCCCTATAGATGGATGTGGAGGTCCCCTATAGATGGATATGGAGGCCCCCTACAGATGGTTGTAGGGGTCCCCTATAGATGGATGTGGAGGCCACCTATAGATGGATGTGGAGGCCACCTATAGATGGATATGGAGGCCCCCTATAGATGGTTGTATGGGTCCCCTATAGATGGATGTGGAGATCCCCTATAGATGGTTGTATGGGTCCCCTATAGATGGATGTGGAGGTCCCCTATAGATGGATATGGAGGCCCCCTACAGATGGTTGTAGGGGTCCCCTATAGATGGATGTGGAGGCCACCTATAGATGGATGTGGAGGCCACCTATAGATGGATATGGAGGCCCCCTATAGATGGTTGTATGGGTCCCCTATAGATGGATGTGGAGATCCCCTATAGATGGTTGTAGGGGTCCCCTATAGATGGATGTGGAGGTCCCCTATAGATGTATGTAAGTGGATGCCACCTTTAGATGGACCTATAGATGGTTGTTGAGGCCCCCTATAGATGTATATGGAGGTCCCCTGTATATGGAAGTGGAGGTCCCCAACAGAAGAGGAAATTAAGAAAAGCTTAACAATCTTGCGCATTGAAAGTGTAATTGAAACCGGTAATGGTTTCACGGATTGAGGTGACTGGCGACGTTGGTCTTCGACTTCTCGCCTCCCACCACTGACCGAGTCAAGGACGACCTCTCCGCTAGCCGGGCCAACCTCAGAAAACGAGAAAAGCCCTAGAAGCGAACACGAATTTCAATCCGACAATGTTTTCAGAAGTCACCTGAACGTAGGTAAGCCAAAATCTTTGGGCGTGGCCCTCTTTTATTTTGTACAAATTCGAATATCCATTGGTCCCAAATAGATTTTGCAAGGTAGATCCCAACATTCAAATTTCAAACCAGGGTTGGATAGGCCCACCCATCGAGGGCCGGTCATCCCGAATTTGATTTTTTTCATTTTTAGCTTGATTTTTGATCCTTTTTGGAAACTAGGGGCCCTATTCAGCTAGGTTTTTGATCTTTTTTTAGACTCTTTTGGCGCCCTTTTAGCTTGAATTTTGATCCTTTTTGGACGCTAGGTGCCCTTTATAGCTTTTTTTCATCTTTTTTGACACTAAGGGGCCTTTTATCATGAATTTTGATCCTTTTTAGACACCAAGAGCCCTTTTTAGCTTTGTTTTTGATCTTTTTTGACACTAGGGTCCCTTTTAGCGTGAATTTTGAACCTTTTTGGACACCAGGAGCCCTTTTTAGCTAGGTTTTTGATCTTTTTTTGTCACCAGGGGCCCTTTTAGCTTGAATTTTGATCATTTTTGGACTCTAGGGGAAATTTTTAGCTTTGTTTTTGATTTTTTTAGCGGATTTCCGGAGGAAAGCAGGCTATTGGGGCCGGCCTCACGGCGGCTTTCGGCTAAGAGGCTTATATATTCGTGATCAGGACGATCTCCTGATCACGAAAATATAGGTTTTTCCCAACCTTGGCAATATATATATATATACATAAGCCTATTGAAAATGGCTTGAATCGAGAAAGCGGTTCTGGTACTTCGCTTAGGGCATAAAGGGCATTTTCGCGATTTTCTCGGAACCTGAAGGTTTGAGATGGTTGAAAATCGTGATGGGAAAGTTCTAGGGGCCGAGGATCATAGTTAATAGCAGTTCAAATTTCAAAATCGGTTCTGGGACTTGTCTAAGGGACCTAAATGGAATTTCGTGACTTTCTTGTAACCTTAAGGTTTGAGATGGTTGAAAATCGTGATGGGAATGTCTGATGATCCGCAGACCATATTAAGAACGGTTCAAATCACGGAAGATGTTCTGGGGCCCATGCTAAGGGGCCTAAATGGAATTTCGTGATTTCTTCGATACCGGTAAGTTGAGATGGTTGGAAATGGTGACGGAAATATATTATGGCCCGAGGACCATAGTAGAAGACAGTTGAAATTGCCTAAGCGGTTCCCCAGAACCGAGAGTCCCAACTCTCCTTAGTGACTGGGGCGGGAAACTAGGACATCAAGGCAAACTAGGACAAACTAGGCGAACTATGACATCAAAGATAGGATTAGGGAAGGCCTTTCCGGAGGAAATCCGCTGCTTCTCGAGGCTGCCTCGAGGCTGACCCTAGGGGCCCTTTTAGCTTGAATTTTGAACCTTTTTGGACACCAGGAGCCCTTTTTGGCCAGATTTTTGATCTTTTTAGACACTAGGGGCCTTCTTAACTTTTTTCTAAAATTATTTTTTTCTACCTTTAATGATTTAAAACAGAAGAAATTCGATATTTTTAGCTTTTTAATGAGATTTCATTATATCACTCGGATGACTTTTAAGTTAAGCGGTTTAAGTTTACAGAGTTTCTTGTGAGAATGTCACTATGGAGGGCGGCCTTCTTAAAAAAAGTCGCTTTCGTCGTTTCGATCTACCTCACGTGGCTTCTCCTCACGGGACTCCTCATGCATAAAAACCTCGCAGATTTCAACCCTAAAGCTTATATACGGCGAACTGCCACCACGATTCCGACAAAAAACCACACTTTTCAGGTTTGGAAAAAAAAAAATAAATTCCCAATCACTTTTTTGTTTCTCACAGGAAGACGCACGTGAAGAAAACGAAAGAAGACTAAAACGTATAAAAGAAGTCTGCAAAAAATACAATTTGGGTCAATACCAAGAAAACTCCAGAGAAGACCCATTATTCAAATATCCACCAACTCCACAATATTCAGTATTTTACTACGATTTGTAAGCAAAAAAACATGAAGAGTCCAGTAGAAAAATGATGCATATTGAAATAAGGACTTTCATCGTTTTTCCTTTGGGCTCTTTTAATATTTATGGTTTTATAAAGAAAAATAATTATTAGGTTCGTGCAGGTACGATAACTTATCGGTTTGCCCTGTATATAAAGCAGGGTCGACATCATGGCTGTACAATTTATGCATTTTGGGTGGCGAGACGGAAAATACGCTGAGGAACAACAAAGAGCAGCTTTCGACCATCGCTAGGAGGTTATATCCAGAATTAGAATATGACCAAGCAATTGTGGTATGTTAAATTAACAATTTTTGTATCAAAAACTTCTATATACGTAATCCAAGTTTGCTTCCATTGTGCTTCGTCCGTCAAAAAATCAGTTTTTTTACTCTAGCTCAAAAACTATGGGTTCTAGCGACTTGACCATTTAGTACAAAATGAAAGATTATTAAATTCTGCTTCTATTGAGTATACAAAAGTCAAAATCGGTTGAGCCGTTCAGGAGATATTAATGGTCAAAGTTGAAAATGTGTTTTTGGGCTAATTTACCATAGTAGTTCTCCCGTGCTGGAAAAAATTGAAGTTTTGTACATCATTTTTCAGGTGCTGCCCAATACTAAAAAGTTGATGACAGTGAGGCATCCTTTTGATCGAATACTTTCTGCGTACAGGGACAAATTGGAGAACGTGAATATTGGTTGGGAGCACGGTACGCGTCATTTTTATCGAAAATATGGTGCAAAAATAGTCAAAAAGTATCGTCGGAACGAGAAAAAAGCGGTCCTCAAGTCTGGAACCTATTTCAGAAATCCGCTCTTCCCTAAGCCTTCAGGCTACGAGCCAACTTTCGAAGAATTCGTCCGCTATTTGATCGACGTCGACCTTCTCAACTATTCCGACGACCATTGGATACCGTACAATTTATTTTGCACTCCATGCCACATCGACTACGACTACATCAACAAAGTCGAAACGATGGACCGAGACCAGAATTTCGTCATCGAAGATATCGGCGTCGACGACAAAATCAAAGCGAGCTGGCGTCACAAAACATCGCCAGACGTCGTAAGCCAAGAATACCTAATACGATCATATTTTTCTCAACTCACCAAACGACAGATTCAAGATCTCTTCGAGAAATACAAGCTCGATTTTGAAATGTTTGACTATACACCAGATAAATACTACTCCTATGCTAAACTTTGATGTACCTGATTGTCGAAATCAAAAAACCGTTTAAAATTGTTATATTTACATAATTGTACATAAAAATGTTTTAAAAAGTGAGACTATTATCTAGGCAAGACTGACTAAAAGTTGTTTGAGGTTAAGGTGTCCTTCCAGGTCATTGGTGGGGCGTGGAGGGAGGTTATCGAAGGTTCGATGTCAGTCCTGCCTTCGTCTTGTCAGAACATGTCGCGTTCGCGTTCCGTAGCGTGCTTTTTGAGAAGGACGACGCAGACGACGAGAAGGACAAGAAGCACGACGACGAATCCGATCAAAGTGTACATCGCGCTCCGATATGGCATGTCTAAAAATTTTAACGTTTTGCTACATATAATTTATTACCTCGGGTAAGCTGTAGTTCTTTGGGAGCATCAGAAATGCTGTTTTTTTCATGTATGTCTTTTAAACTTGGCAAAAGGTCGTTCCAAAGCCAAATCATTTGTTTCGACATGGCGTCTTTGGTAAGCGAAGGAATCGGTGGCCTCATCACAGACTGAGATGATGGTAAACTGTTATCTGAGCGGAAAATGACATAGTTGTCTTCGAAAATTGAATATCTTCTCCAGGGTATGCCATATCCATAAGGGCTCGAACTTAGACTCCTAAAAAAAGCTTTTAACTCGATTCGTACTGCTTGGCTTACCCTTTTCTGATAAATTCGACCCAAAAACGTCTCATAACTGCGCTAAGACGTTCTTCCGAAGATGTCAAACGAAGGCGCCCTGTTTTCTTTACTAGTGGTGACCCGAATAAGAAAAGGAGCTCTTCTCCATGACCAGATCCTGAAATATTCAAATGCTTGTAAAGATGGTTGTCTTCTTGTTCGAACTGATAAGCGTAGACAGTGCTCAGAGGGTCTACTGTAGTATTCGACAAATACTGGAGCTGTTTTTGATGTGGCGCTTTAAACTGAGCGTCGGTGAAAAACTGAAGAAAAAGATAACAAAATGTATAAAGATTGAAAGCTCTTTACATCGACTAGTTTGCAAATCAGCTGCATGACGTCACCATTTTTGACTTGATCGAGGTAATACCACTGAAGAATGGTCTGTATGTCTTCAAAATTTGTATCCGTCAAGTTGTATTTGAGAGCGACCGATGGTATTATGCTTGACGTTATCAATTGCTTCAACTGAAAGAATCCTTGTTTGAACAGGTCCGACCAGAGTGCTGAAAAAAGAGATTTTTTTAAAAATTGTGTATTGATTGTGCCTTACAGATGGTGACGACTCCATCGTTCATTGTGATCCCTGTCATGATGGGGATTTTGAGGAAGTTCCCTTTGGTGAAAGCCTCTTCTGGAGACACGGGCAAATACTGCTCTATCTCCGGTAGAAAGCTGTCGACGACTGGAAGTGGAAGTTCCGTCCAGTTTCCAGCCTGAAGAAAAGTTTTATTTATCAGTATTCTGAAGCTGCAATTGGCCTACGTTATATTGCATTTCGTAGGCTTTTAAGATTTCTTCGGCGCTTTTCACTCTGAGGCATGCTAGGACGGCTTGGATTCGAGGAAAAAGGCAGCCTAAGCTGCGGACGATTTCTTTCGACGAATTTGTCGTGTTGCTCGACCTCGCCCATGGCGATAGAGCGCTTCCAGACATCAAAATCGCTCTATGAAATAGCCCTAAGAATTGAATAAGGTGGTGAAATGTTTCAAAAAACTCGTCAACTCTCCATCAGTTGAAAATGCATTGTCAGGATAGGTATCCTGTTGAGTTTGCCTAATGTTGGACCTATACGAAAGAGCTAATACGGCAGAGAAGGTATCAAACTGTTTACTGTTACGCCTGACCTCTAGCGAGCTTCAAATGGTAAAAAATCTCTATACTTGCAAAATATTGTTTTTTTCCGATTTTCTCGAAAACGGCGACTCGGAGAAGAAAACTTAATAAAATAAAAGTTGTAGAGAATTAATTTTCCTTAAAGATTAAATTTATTAAATTTTCCTCTCCGAGTCGCTGTTTTCGAGATAATCGGAAAAAACGAATATTTTATAAAACGCGAACCGACACTGCATTCCCGTTTCTGATGGAGAGTTGCTTAACGCTCATAACCTTGAGTCCTAGGTGAAACCATATGATAGGCGATGCTCGTAGCTCCTGCAGAATGTCCCATGAGAGTCACACTTCTCGGATCGCCTCCGAAAAACTCGATATTCTCTCGGACCCAAACCAAGGCCAAATACTGATCCAAAAGTCCGACGTTACCTCGTAGTTCGGTATTTTCCAAACATAGAAAGCCTAAGGACCTATTGAATATTCGTTTTTGCCGTCATTTATAATTTGTTTACCAAAAACGTTTAGCCTGTAGTTGACAGAGACGACAACGAGCCCTTCAGCAGCGAGATCCTGGGCAGGAAAACGTCCGGAGTAACCGGTTACAAAACCTTCTCCTTCAAAAAAGACCAAAACCGGAGCATTTTTATAGGTTATGGTCGCCTAAAAAACATTTTAGTTCAAAACATCGATTTCGAAGTCTTCAAAACCTCCGCTGTCCAAACATTGAGGGTTAAACAGTCTTCGTCTTGCTTCGGCTTAAGGCCAAAATTTGGAATAAGGTCTTGAAGTGGTTGGACGCAAGCTGGACCAAACTCATTTGCAGCGTACGGTTTGTCCGATGGCCACCCGCCATGCCTCTCCGGCGCCTATAAACTCAAAATTATCTTTTAAGGTTAAACAACCAAAAACTTACAGCAAAGCGATAATTTCCAACTGGAGGGGTGGCATATGGAATGCCAAGAAATCCGTAAATCTCGATTCTGTTGTCAGTATATAGCCGAACCTAAATTCAATTTTGGTAAATTAGGCCAACTTTTTATATCAAATCCAATACAAGATTTTCCCAGTTAACAAAGACAATGCAATGTTTTCTGCTTATACTTGTAAAAACACCCTGCCTCGCAAAAAACTGGGTGGTTTAGCTGGTTTGAGTAGTTTGGTTGGGATGGTTTGGATGGAATGGATGGTAGGGATGGTTTGAATGGTTCGGATGACTGGGTTTGAATCATGGATGGTTTAGACTTTAGCTGGTTTGAATAAGGGTTTGGTTGGGATGGTTAAGACGGTTTGGTTCGGGTGGTAGGGATGGTTTGGCTTGTTTGAATGGTTTGGATGGCAGGATGGTAGGGATGGCTTGAAAGTTTGGGATGGTTTTGATGACTGGAATGGTTTGGATCATGGATGGTTAGGATGGTTTAGCTGGTTTGAGTAGGTAGTTTGGTTGGGATAGTTTGAATGAATGGGATGGTTTGGATCATGAATGGTTAATTTGGATGGTTAGGATGGTTTAACTGATTTGAGTAAGTAGTTTGGTTGGGATGGTTAGGACGGTTTGGATGGTAGGGATGGTTTGGCTGGTTTGAATGGTTGGGATGGTTTGGGTGGCTGGGATGGTTTGGATGGATTTTAAGGTTGGGATGGTTTGGGTGGCTGTGATCCTTTGGACGGTTAGACGGTTTGGAGGTGGTTAGGAGATGCTTTTGATGGTTTGGAGATGGTTTTGACGATTTGGACGGTTAGGAGAAGCTTTTGATGGTTTGGAGATGCTTTAGACGGTTTGGTGATGGTTAGGAGATGCTTTGGATGGTTTGGAGACGATTTTCATGCCTTATTTTCTTCTCAAATCACCGAAAGGCGGTCAAAAAACTTCCACTAATTGTTAGGAGGCTTATAATACTAATTAAGGATTCAAAAGGTCGTCCGGAAATGCCTCTAAAGCTGGAAAATTATTACCCAATTATTTCCTTCTGTTTTCCAAAAGTTGAACGAATCTATTGTTTAGGGGAGAATAATTGTTTTTGGTATGGTTGGGAGATGTGATGACGTAAGGAGGGAAGATTGAGGTGACCCGTTACTAGATGGGACCTTGAGTAGTGACGTATGAGCTCCTTGGGAATTCTACGCTCCTGTTCCCATCGTACGGAGTTTTTGAATCAAAACCACCGATGACGACCACCATTCGGGAAACGAGACAACCCGAATCGATTTCTCAGAAACGGGCGGTCTTTTCGATGTGAGAGTGCTGGAATATAAAATACGAACCCCTTTGAGAGCTCCTTGTTGGATTTTGATGGTAGGCTCTTGTGCGGCGGAAGAAGCAAAAATGATTTCCCCTAAAAATAGAAGGGCCCTCAAACTTGCACGAAGGGCGGATCGGTCCGTCATCCCGAAGTCGTCTAAACGCTACATCTGCACTGACGAAAACTAAAAAATGTTTCTTTTCACGCACTTGCGGGTTGTGTGAATGCCATTCGGAATTGGAAATGAACCCCCGCTCGCTCTTCGGGCCTTTTTTAATTGACTTCCGCTTTTCGCGCTTTGTTGTTTCGACCCTACGTTTTCCGGTCGACGGCGCTTTCAGCCCCTCCGGAATCCGAGACGCACAAGGTCGGACCGAATCGACGCTTTTTACACATAAAACACGTCCGAAAAGGCGAATCTTCAACAAAAGGAACTGGGGCATCCAATCAGTCCGGACGTAGCCATTGAAAATTTAAACGGAATTTCAGACTTCTTTGTGCTGCAAGTTGATAGCCTTCAATAGCTCTGCTAAGGGCTATCGACCTTCTATGCTATTGACGCTTTGTGCTGAAGATCATTAATTATGCCATTGACCCTTTATGGCTTATGCTACTTACGGTTTATGCTGTGGGCCATTTATGCTATTGACGGTTTAGCTGTAGGCCCTTTATGCTATGACGGTTTATGCTGAAGGCCTTTTATGCTATTGAACATATCAATGGTGTGGACCCTTTATGCTATTGACTATGCCATTGACCCCTTTTATGCTAGATGTTGTCCTCTGTGTACCCTATATGATGCCTTTATTTATTTTTTAATGCTGAAGCGCCTTAACGATTCTTCGATAAAATCAGGGCAAATAACAAGCCAAAATTTGGAAAATATTTATTTTTAATAATCCAGTCAAACATCTTAATGCCTAACCCATCACATACCAAGATAAGATCACAAATACATTTTGGAACATAAAAACTAGAATAAACATATTTTTTTCTCTTATATTACCCAAATAAGGTGCATTTGCACTTATAAATTTTATAATTCTTTAAATTCTATATACATAACAAAAGAAGAAAATTTTACTAAGGGTTATTCTAAATTTGTCTTAGCAGAAATGTGCAGTAAGGCACAAGGATCATTAAATCCCAGCAATAAATAAAAAAAAATCTTTTTATTTGATATATTCTATAGGACTAGCTAAAGAGAAGCACCGCTAAAACAGCAATATTATATTAAAATTTAATATATTTATACAACTTTTAAACTTAGCGGTTTACTAAATTACCATAACCAAAATACAAATAGATAGGTTAATATTTTTTTATTTTAGTTTTGTTTTCTAGAAGAAAATGGAGATTCAGTCAGGTACACAACACAATATAAAACTTCATCTTGCGGGTAAATTTAATTAAGATGAAAACCTTTTTCGCGAGTGGCGGTGAGGAGTCTTTCTTTAAGAATTTCTTCGGTCGGGTAGTCTGGGAGTTTCAAGTAATGGACGCACGTGTTGACTGAAGGATAGGAGCCTTCGCCGGCGTCGACTTTTCGGACGATCGTGAGCCGAGGTTGGAGGTTCGCAAGGCCGCCAGGAGGGAGCGACGAGCATCCTGTCGTGAACTGAAGGAAAGCTTTTCGCTCTTCACCGCTCATACCGAGGAGGACGTTTACGAATCTTAAGAAACCAGCACTGGAAAAAAGGATTTCATAAACAGTGAAAATTATGGGTATTTTAAGGGTTACCTTTCTCTTGTGTAACCCAATTTGGGTTCTGTGTAGTTGAGCAAGTCTTCTCTTGTCCATTGAGGATTCTGATCACCGCAGAGCATGAGGCGGACTTCCTGTGGGGTGAACGACCTCAGTTTTTCCATCGGGAAGACACGAGAGAAGCCATCTTTGAATGCTTCCATCTGTCTAGCTATGCCTCGCTCCAAGCAAAATTCTAACGTCAGTTCAACATAATCTTCTATGTTTTCCATGGTTACCTGGGAAAAAGATTGATTAAATGGTGAATTTATGGATGGGGGCTTACTTCAATGTCAGAACCGTTGGGAGTGAGATCGGCGGCAACGTAGCCGAAGACGTTTGACGATGGGAGATAGGTGAAGGTGATGGCGAGGTCTTCAAGGCGAACCGGCTGCCCTGCTGCTGAGCACGAGATGTACGAAAGGTTTTGTATCTGATGAGCTTTCGCTTCAGCGCTTAGAGTGTTGTCCATCATGATTCTGTTCTTGCGAGCGGCCAACTCTCTCAGTTCGAGGAGGAAGCGACCTTTGATAGGATCGATCTCGCGTAAATCGTCGAGCGAAAGCATCCCGTTATGCCACGGCTTTGGTTTAGGAGGGCTGATCTTCGGAGGGTCGAACTCAAGCTCTTTTTCGCTCAAGTCGGATATGATCGAGGAAAGCATCAAATCGTCGTCGCCGCTTCTTGTCCTAGTCAAGCCATGAAGTCGCAAATATGGAGACAAACTAAAATAAAAGAAATATTACAACAAAGGATATACTACTTTCTTCATCTCCCCATTACCTTCCACACCACTAAAGACTCGCCTAACCAATCCTAACGAACTCCCATTACCTTCCCTACCCACCCGAACCCTTCTTACTACCTACTCCCTTTGATTCTTGACAAAATGATAACTTACTTTTCGTTGATGCTGTGAGCTTTGTCTCCTTGGCAAAGAAGTTTAAGGAACTGCTGAGAAAGCGGAAGGTCAACTAAACGATTGTCTTGAAGTACCTTGGCCAAAAAGACGCCGAGGAACCAAAAATGTTTTTCCGCTCTTTCGCACTGAGGGGAATCCTGAAAAAGAACATTAAAAAGAACGTTCATTTTGGATGAAGAACATACTTGAGGTAAAGGTGCTGGGAATAAACCATTGTGCCTTCGAACATAGTAGCCGGCCGGTTTGATTCCTTCTCCTAAATCGATGGATTGGGAGCCGATTGGAATTTCGTCTTCGCAGAGCCATAAGCCGATGTCTTTTCTTTGAAGTTCGGCTGCGACTAAGGCGTAGAATTCAAGAGTGGGGCCAAGCCCGGTTCCTTCTTCACCTTGAAATTCGACTTCAAGAATCGATTTACGCGATGCGTGCGCAGAAAGGACTTGATGCGCCCAGGCAAGGAGGTTCCCTTCTCTGGGAACTTTGACTCTTTCATGTTTCAACCTTCCAACACGATATTCATGGGGGTCATCACGTCTCGGACTCAAACCAGGCGTCCTCTGCCTCTCAATGTTTACATCGCGCTGACTCTGAAGCCAAACGATAGACCTTGAAGGTCCAAAAGCGGTGCACGTAAAATAAAGATGGCGTGTCTCAAAAGGAAACAAAAACGGAAACTCCTGCGAAAGGTGTTCGCACCAAGAAGGCAAAGCACCCGCACTCAACACCAAAGGATCCTGCAGCTGCTGAAGAAGTTTATTCGTCAACTTCTTACTATGCATGTCCTCCCTTGTCATATTCATAATCCTTTCTTCATTTTCATCTAAAAGAAAATCATTAATGAGAACAAAAGACCAAAATTGATTACCAAGAAAACTGAATTCTTCTTTGTGGTGAGTCAAAATGTGAAGGTGTTTTAGAAGGTCGAGGACTTGGTCGACGGTGCAGGAAGAAGAGGTGTGCGTAGGTGTCGGTGTTGGTGTTGAAGGAGAGCAAGGGCTCAGCCAACTTCTTCGCTTTGAGACAACAGGTGTGCTATCGCCGCCTTCTTTTTCGCTATAATCTTCCCTTACTTCGCGATATATGATTGTATAAGTTGGCTCCCAAATGCGTCTCATTTTGTCTTGTCTGGTACCAAGATCGGTTTGCTGTATCAATTCTTGAACTGCGTGGAAAATGGTCCAGTCTGGATTGGTTAGCTCGACTTCGACATCTTGAACCCCGGGGATGTTTGGCCCTCGAAGGACAAGCTGGATTTTCGGCTGATGCGGAGTTTCAATTATCGGGGTCGACTGCGACTGCTCTGTTCCAGGAGGTGAGACTTCAAGATCGGTCGTTTGGTTTACATTAACTCGCCCGGGGCGAGGATCGAATGCAGGAATCAATGCAGAAAAGTGACCTTTCAAAACATACTCGTCATCCCATGACCTCCTTTTTGTGCTACTCATTGATATGTTCCTTCCATCATAGCCTTCTTCCTCCTGAAAAACAAGCGCTGTAGTCTTCGGAAATTGAGGAAAATGAGTTACCATGAAAGTTAACAAGTTTGTGCTGACCATCACTTCACCGTAGTCTTCGTCGTCTTCATTTTCGTCGTCGTCGTTTTCCTCCTCGTCTGGCATATCGTCATCATCGAGCTCAGCCAGCAAAGTCGGCGCACGACAACTTTCCAAGAAGTCCTGAGAGAAAAATTAATTTAAAAAATCTGGTAGTTATAGTATCTCCTCCAGTCACCCTAATCCCCTCCAGCCACCCTTACCTCCTCCACCCTCCCTTATCTCTCCCACCCTCTTTACTCTTCCATCTTTCTTCTCCCTAACCTTTCTTATCACCCCATATCCCGCATTCTCCTTTTTTTCCTGCCGTCCCCCCATTATCTCCCCGATCTTCTCCATTCCCAGCCCCATCTTACAACCACCACCCCTTTTACCTCCCACCACCCTCCTCGTCACACCCCCCCCCCACCATAAAAAAATTAAGTATACCTCAAGGCTAACTTGTTCGCTGTCGCTTGAAGTGGACGTGAGACTCATGGTAAGCGCCTGACACTGAGGACCTCCAGGGCCAGCATTCCCGCCAGACGTCAACGAAGGATAACTCTGCGCGGTGCTCAACAAACCACCTACAAAACCCAAAAATAATCAAAATCCCATCAAACTTGAATCAAAATAGAGTCTGTTTT